>MU769542.1:166313-183302 GCA_026770625.1 Nicotiana glauca
GGCCTGTTTATGAACTTATTGATTTCACTCCTCTTTAAAGTGAGTTTCTATCGATTATATTGATTTATTGACTGTTTTCACTCATCTTTATGTTGAGCCTCTGTCGAAAGTTGAACAAATGTCTTAAAACAACTTTTAATTAAACTAGGGTTTACAAGATGTTCAGAAATTAATCACTGATTTGGCATTTAGCTATTTCCACCGAGATTTTTAAGTTATGAAGTGTTCACGATTATTGTTTTGTCCGAGGAGCTGTTTTACGAACTATGTTTTTTCCGAGGGGCCAATTACGGCTTTCATCTCTATTATTATTTCAAATGGTATTGAAACCCCAGTGAAACTGCTGGAAAGTATTTCAAAATAATTTTTACTAAAATCCAAACTTTAAAAGGGATGGTTGATTAGTATTATGATTTGAAAGCCTGTTGTGTTTATTGAGCCTAACGTTAATGTGGATTCATTGTTTCCTATTGCTCAATCTTTATTTACTCTTATTACTTACTGGGTTGGAGTACTCACATTACTCCCTGCACCTCGTGTGTAGATGCAGGTATATCGAAACCTGGTTGTGGGTGTTGATTGGCTCAGACGCTGAGCCATCAAAGTTAACACGTGGCTACATGACATCCGCAGCACTGCTCCTTTCCTTACATTGCTATTATTGTAATTAGTACATTATTTTAGACTTCTTATTGTATTCAAACCTTGATAGATGTTCATGACTAGTGACGCCCCGATGTCGGGCTTGCATAGAAATTTTGCGATGTTTCCTTCAGATTTATATTATGAAATATTGCTCTAATTAAAGGTTTAAAAATAACTCTTAATGATTAAAGGGTTAATGTGAGTGTTGTGTCGGCTGGCCTTGTCTTCGCGAGAGGCGCCATCACGACCGAGCCAATTTGGGATCGTGACAAGTTGGTATCAGTGCCTAGGTTACATAGGTCTCACGAGTCATGAGTAGGTTTAGTAGAGTCTCGCGGATCGGTATAGAGACGTCTGTATTTATCCTCGAGAGGCTGCAGAACCTTTAGGAAAACTTCACATTCTTGAATTCTTATCGTGCGTCCCTGATTCAGCTTGAAAAGTAACTTTTGAAATTCCTTCCACGCATGTGCATGCGTGCATGAGCACTCAGTATCAAATGTGTCTTGATGGCTTGTGATTCCCCGATCGAGGGGCGAGATGTAATCTCTATCAGTTTATGTTGGGCCAGTTTAGAGGACTTGAGGCCGGATCATTGCCTATGGCTTGAGTACCGAGGTGCTGATTGCGTGAGCAAGTGTTTTGAACTCATATGTTCGGTATTGTCCCTATTAGTGGAAGTGATGGTTGGATAGCTATATGATGAGTATGTTAGTACTGTGAGATTTATCTATGTGATTTGGAAAGTGACGAGATAGGTCGGCTGGAGGATAGAATAACTATTAGGTTCTTGAATTCCATCGTGATTTGAGGTATAGCCCTGAGTTATGGGCGTGTGAAAAATCTTTTCATGTCTTCCAGTTGGAGTGAAGTAAATTTCATGTTGCGATATGAGTTCAGAATTAGAAAGGCTAAGTGACTGCGTAATGGTTGTGGCAGTGAAAGGTATACAGAAATATTATATTAAGGCGAAGCAGGTGAGTTATCTCCTGTGGAGTGCTCTGATATGGTGTGATCCCTATGTGTATATTAGAAGACCTCATGTACAATTGAAAAGTATGTGTTGAGATTTGAAATTTTGGGTCGCTTAGGAGAGTGAGCTTAACTATTGCGAGATTTGTAAAAGATTTAACATACTAGATGATTTGTGCTTACACAAGCTTATAAAGGATTTGAGTTTAATGTCACTATGGTATTGTGGCATCAGTAGAGTATAAGTGTTATGAGTTATTAAAGGTATTCTGATCCATGGCTTCGAGCCAAGTGGGGGAGTTTGCTATTGATTAGCTGATTGCTCGGTTATGTGCTACAGTGTCAGAAGTGCCAATGAGGCACAGGTTGTTCGGTTCTATTGATCGGGTTAATTGCGGTTTGAGTAGAGTGGATGACTTGCGAAAATGGTTCTAATCTGTTCAAGATTCTACATATAACAATTGGGTATTTTAAAGTTGCATGTGTGGTTAGAAACTGAGCTTTCATTGGATGATATCAAGACTTGTGGTAGTTCTATGTTAATTATGGGATTCAATATCATGAAGGCAAGGGTTCTTCAGAGTAAAGTATTCTGGGATGTGGTGTTTCTGAGAATGATTGAGAGAATATTCAGCGGCTTATGGGTCTCGTGTGGTGAGTCTGGGGTGAGGAATTGTGGTGCTCCACGAAGGAATATCAAGTGGAAGGTGAATCAGAAGGGAACTTAGATAGCTGGAGTAGCTTGATGGTGGACCCGACCGCTATGGTAAGGATATGATTAATTCCTTGTGTGTTCGAGGTGATGAGGTCTTACGGATATTTTGCAACAATGCTCTCATGTTTTGATGGCTTACTTAGCTTGGTCGAGTTAGAAGAATTTAGTCCTGACATGTCTAATTTATGCTAAGGTAACTCGAAGAGCTCTTGATGGTTTTTACTGTGGTTTGGAGAGGTATATTTTCCATGGGCATGCAGAGCATGGGATGTATAGCGATTTTCTTCTAGAAGGGACCGATGGAAAGTTCTTAACTAGTTGCGTACGTAAGTGTTTGTGGCTCGGAAGGGAGATTAAGTTCTCATGTTATCCTAGGATGGTATGGTATATGCGTTATGTTGTGGAGGATTGGGATTTGCATGTGTAAGGTTACGGTTCAGTTCCGAATGGAAAGTCATGAAATTCTTAGGCAGCACGGGCAGTTTTAAGTGATTAGAGAAACGAACCTTAGATGATTAGAGCGAATGATCTTCAGATGATTAAGAAAATGGTATTGCTAATCATAGTGATTTTACGAGGGTATATCTTCCAGAAAATGGCAATGTGATTAAGTTGATAGAACTTCGTTAGTATTGCGGCACTTTCAGGCTGGATCGATTGCTGATATTCGAGCTTGCTTGGTGGCATAAAAGAATCTTAGAATATCTCTCATGGAATGATTGAGTACTAGAGGTGAGTTATATATGCGAGTGGAAGAATTTGGATCAGATATGGTAATTCGTGTGTTTTATGGACTTGGAGACTGGAAGTTCTCATATGCAGGTTAGCTTGTCGTTGTGGATGGCAAAATGTGGGTAAGTTAGTCGGATATTAGTATGTACTATGATTCAATCATCATGGACCTTTGAAGGATTATTTATCTATTGTGTGTAGCTGGAGTTGATGTGTGGTCCATTAGTAGACCTATACAGATATGTTTCCGGCATTGAGATGGTTTTGTTGACTTCGATTTGCTATTGGCGAAGGATGTGTTGACTCGGTTGCTTTGATCTATGAGCGATTAGGGGGATCTATGAGTTACCTTTTTGTGTTGTGAGATGTTACGGTATGTTGGTTATAGGCGCCTACGGTGCGGTTCTATTGGAATTTCATAATGGAAGTCGAGCGGGAAGAGTAATCGGTAGTTGCTTGGTAAATGGCGTATCGGTTATGTCCTATCAGGTTTGCGTGGCGTATGTCATTTGTTTCACCGTGAGTGTAACGATTTGTTTTGATTCCAGACATCAATTGAACGTGGTTGTCGATTTCGAGCATAGTGACTTGAGGTATTCTATGTAGAGCAGCGTTTGGATAGGATCGAGAGTGGTAGTAAAGCTATGTGGAAATACGACCTTACGGGTTAGATTAGTGTGTTATATTTCTATAATGTGAGACGGGTTCTCAGCCATGTGTTGTAATGGTACTGGTGAGCTTGAGGTACAACTCTTTCATTTTAGTCAGTTTCGTGATGTGAGTAGGTTCGGATTGTTGCTTATTGGTGTGCGAACTGCGCAATTTGTGGCTTTATCCTGGCTTGGTGTGTCATGTTACCAGGTAATTGTGTTGGATTAGATGAGATCGTTGGGGTCTGTAATGAATACAAACGGATTCGATTTCAGCATATTTGATGGATAAATATCGAGGTTCGGTTAGAAATTTGTTGTGGTCCTTGCCAAAGTAGAAGTAACCTTATGGATGGTTGATATGCAAAATAGTTATGATTTATTGCGCATTTCCTTTTTCATTGGCAGTATGTGGAAGTGTTGGAATGAGACTTTAGTTGTTAAGAGGTTTTATATCGGTATTCGGTAGTTAGGTGCAGTTGTAGTGAATATTAGTTATTGCTACGAGCGTTAGAGTTATGTGGTTTATCATGTAATTGCACCTGAGGTTGCTGGTATGGATTATTATATCTGGTTCGGGCTTATTCAGAGTATAGATGTGGGATTTTGATCTTGTGGATGATCTCGGAAGTGGAAATATGGTTCTATGGTTTGTGGGCTAGGATGGATGGTGAAATTTCAGTTATATTGTGTTATCGAACCTATATGAGATAGGGTGATGTGGGATCACCCCCGGGTATATACATGGTAAGGTTATTCAATGATTCGTTGGCTTTTAGAACAACTCGGGGTACGTTCGAGGACGAACGTGTGTTTAAGTGGGGAGGATGTAACGACCCGACCAGTCGTTTTGAGCTTTTGCACTTTGATCGCCAGTTCTCGGGCATGACTTGTCCCGTGTAATGTATTATGACTTATGTATATCGTTGGTTTTGTTTTTCAGGAAAAATTTGGAATGAATTTGAAAGAACGGCCTCAGTTGAAAACTTTGAATTTGAAAGGTTTGACCAAGAGTTGAGTTATTTATATATGAGCTCGAATTGGAATTTTTATGATTTGGTTATCTTCGTTGGGTGATTTATGACTTAGGAGCGCAATCGGAATGCATTTTGGAAGTCCGTGGAAGGATTTGGCTTGAATTGGCGAAGTTAGAATTTTGGCGATTTCCGGTTGGTAGGTGAGATTTTGATCCGAGGGTCGAAATGGGATTCTGAGAGTTGTTGTAGCTTCTTTATGTCATTTGGGATGTGTGTGCAAAATTTCAGGTCATTCGGACGTCGTTTGGTCAGATTTTTGATCGAAAGTGTATTTTGAAAGTTTTTGAAAACTTAAGCTTGAATTCGATGAGTTTTGGGTAATTTGATGTTGTTTGAGGTGTTTTGATGATTGGAATAGGTTTGAATAATGTTATGGGATATGTTGGCATGTTTAGTTGAGGTCCCGAGGGCCTCAGGGGAGTTTCGGGTGGTCAATCAGACCACTTTGTGCCTTAAAAGATAGCAGAAAATTTGCAGGTTCAGAGTTTCAGGATTTTGTTCTCTGCGATCGCATAAGAGGATTTGTGGAGGCTGTTCTATTGTTCATTGCATTCGCATAGCATAGGTTTCGATCGCATAGTTTGGGAAAAATTGTTCATCGCGAATGCGGTTGAGGTATCACGATCGCACAGAGTAAAGTAGACCTGAGGTCTTAACTGGATTTTGTTCATCGCGAACGCGGAAGGTTAACCGTGATCGCATAGAGTAATTCGGGCAGTGCATTGCGATCGCATGGCATTTGATGCGTTCGTATAGAGTTAATTTGGATCTGAGAATTTTTGTGCTTCGCGATCGCGAAGGTTTTCCCGCGATCGCATAGAAGGAATACCAGGTCTAGCCAGAAAGGTTATAAACGTTTCATCTACGAGTTAGAGCTCATTTTCACTCCATTGTTGGCAATTTTGAGAGCTTTTGAAGGAAATTGAAAAGGGATTCGAGGGGAATCAATTGGAGGTAAGATTTTTGAACCTAAAACTCGTTTTTATTATGAAATTCACCTAACAATTCATGGAAACTAAGCCTAAAATTGAAGAACTAGGGCTTGAGAAATTGGACTTTTAAATTGGTATTTGACGGACCATTTGGGGTCGGATTTTAGAACTTTTGGTATGTATTAACTCGTGGGAGGATAAGGAACCCGTTAATGTAAAAAAATTTGAATTTTGAGAAGTGGGCCCGGGGCTCGGGTTTTGCTAATTTCGAGATTTTTGATATTTTTTCGATTGTTTTCGCTTGGGCTTTGTTCCCTTAGCATATTGTGATGTATTCGCTCTGATTTTTGATAGATTCGACACGCATGGAGGCCAATTTGAGGGGCAAAGGCATCGCGAGCTAGAGATTTCGCTGGTTCGAGGTAAGTAATGATTGTAAATACTGTCCTGAGGGTTTGAAACCTCGGATTACACATCGTTGTGTTACTTTGAGGTGACTTACACGCTAGATGACGAGCGTTGGGTAGAGCACCGCTGGGGAATTGTGACCTAGTCCATCCCAAACGATTATTTTAATGCGTATTTGATAGTTAATTGTTTGATGTTATTATATTTTGGGTTGTATGCCATGTTGGGGCCTTGTGCCGGCTTGTTGAGACCCTTAGGGGCATTTTTGCTATCTTTCCTCACTCTATTTGTTTGAAAGCATATTCTCAATTATGTTTTACCTGTTTATTACTCAAATTTGGCTTTATCACTATATTCTTAAAAGTGTGAAAAACTGTTTTGGACTGAGTTCCCTGTTTTACTATGATAGACCGAGGGTCTGATGGTGAGATTGATGACTGAGATAGACTGAGAGTTTGATGGTGAGGTTAATGACTGAGAGAAGCCGAGGGCCTAGTTATGAGTATTATATATCTATGGATCGGGCTGCACGCCGTATATATATATATATATATATATATATATATATATATATATATATATATATATATATATATATATATNCATGCATATGGGTGATATTTTGCCTGAGAGGCCTGTTTATGAACTTATTGATTTCACTCCTCTTTAAAGTGAGTTTCTATTGATTATGTTGATTTATTGACTGTTTTCACTCATCTTTATATTGAGCCTCTGTCGAAAGTTGAACAAATATCTTAAAATAACTTTTAATTAAACTGGGGTTTACGAGATGTTCAGAAATTAATCACTAATTTTGCATTTGGCTATTTCCGCTGAGATTTTTAAGTTATGAAGTGTTTACGATTATTGTGTTGCCCGAGGGGCTGTTTTACGAACTATGTTTTGCCCGAGGGGCCAATTATGGCTTTAATCTCTATTATTGTTTTAAATGGTTTTGAACTCCCACCGAAACTGCTGGAAAGTATTTCAAAATAATTTTTACTAAAAGCCGAACTTTAAAAGGGAAGGTTGATTAGTATTATGATTTGAAAGCTTGTTGTGTTTATTGAGCCTAACGTTAATGTAGATTTATTGTTTCCTACTGCTCAGTCTTTATTTACACTTATTACTTACTGGGTTGGAGTACTCACATTACTCCCTGCACCTCGTGTGCAGATGCAGGTATATCGGAACCCAGTAGCGGGTGTTGATTCACTCAGATGCGGAGTCATCAGAGTTAGCAGGTGGCTGCATGACGTCTGCAGCACCACTCCTTTCCTTACATTGCTATTACTGTAATTAGTACATTATTTTAGACTTCTTTTTGTATTCAGACCTTAATAGATGCTCATGACTAGTGACACCCCGATGTCGGGCTTGTGTAGAAATTCCGCATTGTTTCAGATTTATATTATGAAATATTGCTCTAATTAAAGGTTTAAAAATGACTCTTAATGATTAAAGGGTTAATGTGAGTGTTGTGTCGGCTGGCCTTGTCTTTGCGAGAGGCGTCATCACGATCGGGCCAGTTTGGGGTCGTGACAAATTATTAGACAATAGACTCCATATCATGTTAATAAAGTGTTCAGCAAATCCCATTTTCCTCAATAATACATATAGCAAAAACTTCCATAAAACCCTATCATATGCCTTAGTCTTATCCAGCTTTATGACAACACTAATTGGCAGGCTTGCCTCTCAATCTTATGTCAGTAACAATTTCCTGAGTGAGTAGAATGTCCTCAAATATACTCCTCCGTATTTACTCTTATTTTTTTTCACCTTCTTTATAATCGATGTCATTATTACATCACTCTACCGTTCTTGAAAATTAAACGGTACTCCTTATATCCACTTTCTCCACTTGCTTCTGGTAATTTTGATCAGTTCCAACTTCAAAAGCAATTCTTTCCGTTATTATCGCACCAAATGGTGGATTATAAACTCCTTTTGACTAACTTCTCAAAAACCAAAAGAAAAAAAAAAGTTACAGTTAATCTGACTTTTTCAAAGTCTTGCAACTTGCAACTGTGTTTTAGTGGATTGCTAGTAGAAAGGGTTCCAAGTCAGAGTGAGAATATATAAATAAAATACCGATTAACTTTTCTGCAGTGACAGTGTATAATTTTTTCCACACCATCAGGTTATGTTAACCTACAATATAATAGTACTATTCATCACGAGCATGATATTGTACATAATAAAATAATTTGCTATAATTGATTAAATGATAGTGTAAAAATCAGATAAAGAGGTTTTAGCAATTGAATATTTCGCATTCAGATGTTGGACTGGAAGTCTGGAACAGTCTAATTTCTTCAAGCAGATCTAAATTTCTCCTTTTCACTCTATAGAATTTTGTAACAGTATTAACTTTGAGAGCAAACCAAACGTACAAATCTCCAATATGTTTAAATTCCAACGAGAGAGTTTACTCTCAAAGAGCATAAAATTAGGTCCCTCTCAAAAAACCGATATAACATATGCAATTGCCAAAAAAAAAAAAAGGGACTAAACCTTTGACTATGGAAAATCTTCTTAAGGATCGTGTTTACAATTAAACCATATAATTTATCATGCCTAAATGATAAATTAAGGAATGCATATGTGTATAATTTAGCTACGATTTAGCGATAATATTATGAAGACACATTTAATTACTTATTTTATTGGATTGGTGTAAATATCATACGTAAACTTATTCGTTTCTCAGCCAATTTGGCCAAAAACATATTTGCTCGCAATATTTATAGTTTAGAAGCAGCTGGGCAAGTTGTGAATAAACTTTAAATGATTCTACTGGGAATTGAAACACGGCTAAGCATATTGAAATTCTTAAAGATTACTATAAAATAATTGCAGCCTAAAGTGGAAGAATATTTGCTTTTCAGTGGTGGACCTGGGAATAGTTCATTACCCAGTCTCTTTTAAAAAGAAAGAAATATTGGGAAAACAACAAACAGCTTTCTGCATTAATTTTTCTATCTCACCAACCAACTTTCGTCTCTCATAATTTCCTAATTAGTCTTCAGTTTGACCATATACTTTTGCTATATATAGTCCATATCAATTGGCTGATCGCTCATCATCCCAAACAATTCAACTTCTCTTCTTCATTAGCAAACTTGTGAGGTTTAGGAAATTGATCATTCTTGTAAAAATGGCACTCGCCCAAGCATTTCTCTTACTAGCAATGTTTTCATGCATGTTTGCTATTGGTTTAGCCAACTATGACTTCAACTGGGGTCCTAGAACATGGAACAAAACTGATTGCCCTTATACTCGTCCACCAAATGCTACTCAAACTTCCAATAGATTCATTGTCGGAGGTTCAGAAAATTGGCATTATGGTTTCAACTACATGGATTGGGCTCGAAATAGTGCTCCTTTCTTTGTTAATGACAAATTAGGTATACATTTCTTTCAAGTTTCTTCTTTTTGTGCATATGCTTATCATTTCTTAAAAATAAACTCAAGGCGGAGCACTGAATCATCTTTGCTCCTCACAAGGGACACTACTTACTAGAGGCAAAAGATACTAAAAATGCTTTAAATTGTGAGTTTGACTACAAAATATAATGCTTGTATTTTTTAAATTTTCTTGGTGAAAATTCTGCCTTTATCATTGCATAAACTCATCGGTTATATATGCAATATGCTTGTAAAATAGATAGCTTCTATTACGTATGCATGGGCAGATTCATGCAGCATAAAAAGTCTTATGTTCGAGTTCCATATGTATGTAGTCATACTAATATCTAAATCACTATCACAAAAGGAATAGTGGGTTCAATTCTATATTCACTAACTTAAAATTCTGAATTCGCGCGCTTTTGTGCTATATGACAGTGTTCAAGTATGATCCACCAAACGTAAATGGTACTGGATTTCCACACAGTGTTTACTTATTACCAAACTATAGGAGCTTCAACAAGTGCGATTTCAGGAGGGCTAAAAGGATAGCAGATCCAACTCAGGGTGCAGGTGAAGGATTTGAGTTTGTGTTGAAGAAAATGCAGACTTACTATTTTGCCTGTGGAGAGCACCAAGGCATCCATTGCAAGACTGGGAATATGAAATTTGCTGTGATGCCACTCAAACATTGGCGTTTCTGAATTAAAAGAGAGAGTTGCAGACTGCGCTGTGGCTTGGAATTTGGAAGATGCATACTGATTACACTTTTTTTAATGCTTTTTTGTGTTTTGATTGAATAAAGAGAAAGAACTTTGAGCTGACTTTAGTATATTTTTCATTTCGACTAAAATGTAATAGAAGTTTTGTAATAAGTGATATACCTTTTAATGCTTAAAATTATTTTGAAAGGTCAACCTCTCATACGTAGAATGTCAAGACTCGAAGGCGTATCCGGTATAGAAATGGTGAGTTCAACTGAACACATACCTTTCGCTCATATAATATATTTTTGTTCAAAAAATTATTAAATATTTACAAATAATAAATATTGAACTCATTAAATTAAATGAGATGCGGTAGAGTTATGAATCTGAAGCTATAAAATTCAAATCATGAATTCACCTATGTAAAAACTCAAGGGGCAAGTTTCCCTGCGCTTCTCCACTTGTATATATTTCCTTATATTCCATTTCACACCTACACGCACATAATAAAAATTATACTTTGCTCTAAACTTGCCTCGCTTACCTGTTAGGAACTCAATGAATTTTTTCTTATATTTAAATTGAGATTAATTCCAAGTAACACTGTGAAAAAAGCAAGTAGAAGAAAAATAGGAGGGTGTGTGAGTAAGCCTATAAGCCGGTCAATCTGCAGTTTAAAAGCACGTTTTGTTTTATATTTTGATAAATACAAAAAATATTTATAAACGAAAGTCAATGAAAATTCATAAGTTGGTCAACAATACCTATTTTTGGTTTAATCATAAATTTTACTTTTCCTAATATTTATTATATTCTCCAAAATACTTTTCCCAAAACAAAACTTACCATTTCGTCCACGTTTCATTTTTGTCATTTATCCTTTTCCATGCTATTACATAATGAACGTAGACATAACCTAAATGTAGACATAATCTTATGTAATATACATAGCTAGCATAATTTACATAATGAACGTAGACATAACCTAAATGTAGACATAATCTTATGTAATATACATAGCTAGCATAATTATAGGGATTCACAATAGATTTATAGGATTTTCTTTCTGATTCTTTTCATAGTTAGGGCTCTATGTACTTGTATATATACTTGTTACTTCTTGAATACAACATATGAGAGATTTCTCTATTGTCTTTATACTTTACATGGTATGCAAGTGGGTCTTTACAGTTAAAGTTAATCCAAATGGTTCTGTGGCAAGACTTAAGGCCAGACTTGTGGCGAAAGGATATGCTCAGACTTATGAGGTGGATTATTCTGACACCTTCTCCCTGGTTGCCAAACTCACTTCTGTCCATTTATTTATTTCTCTAGATGCGTCCGAGAATTGGCCTTTACATCAATTGGATATCAAGAATGTGTTCCTTCAGGTGATCTTCAGGAGGAAGTGTATATGGAGAAACCACCCGATTTTATTGCTCAAGGGGAGCAGCGGAAATCTGTCATTTAAAAAAGTCCTTGTATGGCTTGAAGTAGAGTCCACGAGCTTGGTTTGGCAAGTTCAGTGAGGTAGTTCAGGAGTTTGGGCTGAAAATGAGTAAGTGCGATAACTCAGTCTTCTATCGAAAAGTAAATTCTTGACTTGCTTGCAGAAATTGAAAAGTTGGCAACTAAACCTTGCAGTACTCCAATGGTTCCCAATGTGCATCTAATGAAAGATGATGGTGATCCTTTTAACGATCCAAAGAGATACAAGAGGTTAGTTGGAAAATTAAACTACTCCACTGTGACTTGTCCAAATATTGCTTTTGTGGTAAGTATTGTTAGCCAATTCATGTCTGCACCAACGATCAAACATTGGGTAGTTTTGGAACAGATTTTGTGTTACTTGAAAGGAGCTCCTGGACTTGGCATATTATATAGCAATCACAATCATACTCCTATTGAGTGTTTTGCAGATACTGATTGGGCTGGATCGAAAATTGATAGAAGATCTACTACATGTTATTATGTCTTTGTTGGAGGAAACCTGGTATGGAGGAATAAGAAGCAAAGTTTTGTATCTCGATCCAATGCAGAATCTGAGTACAGAGCTATGTCATAGTCTATATATTGTCACACCTCCTTTTTACGCTTAATATACCCAGTAGGGCGTAAAGGAGTTTTTCCATTTAAAGGACAATCGAAACGGGATTTATTATTAATATTCAGAGTCGCCACTTGGGAGATTAATGGTGTCCCAAGTCACCGGTTGAATCCCGAACCGAGGAAATCATGACTCTGTTAACAGTCCGCGAATCAGAAATCCGAGTAAGGAATTCTGTTAACCCGGGAGAAGGTGTTAGGCATTCCCGAATTTCGTAGTTCTAGCACGGTCTCTCAACTGTTGTATTTGATTTTATCTAATTTTAAAACATGTTCTAACCTATGTGCTTTTATTAATAGTCCGCTTCTATTATATATTTATTTTTTAATAAGAATTGCAACATCGTAAAAATGTATCTCGAATCACGCCACACCAGTGCGCCCGTGGCTTTTGACACATTTCGATTTCATTGAGATTTGGATTTGGGTCACATAAATGTGCACCCGTATTTAGGAAGGTAATATTATTAACATGCGCGCCTAAAGCAACTACGCGTATATTATCTTTGGGGAAGACCGTGAAATTCGCTAAACGGTTCTCCCAATTTCTAAGTATATTTTTTATATAGCAATTATTGAGGGCCCCGCATTTTATATTTATTTGGGCGAGGCTCATCTCATTTTATTAATTAAAGGATAAACCTAAAGCAACTAAGATTTTCAGTATTTAATTGTCTCTAAAAATAGGAAAGAACAAGGCTTAATATATCAATAAAGTTCTAACTGATGAATAAAGCCTGGCCCAGGTCTTGAATGAACGAATCACTATATACAGACCTGGGCCATCTGATTAAATCTTCAAGCCCAAAACAACATAGAAATTAGTTGCTGAAGCTAAGTGGACTGGGCCAAAACGTCTACTATATTTAGAACAAAAGGCTATGACTATTTTTATCCATAGTAGTGGAAAGCATTATACAATTACTCTATTTTAGTAAAATCATGGACTGATCGACTCACAAATTTTTACATCAGTTATTCTATTTACTCAATTAAATACTCAAATATTGATAAAATGTAGGAATAACCGTCTGAAAATCATATCCACTATAAATGACTCATGAATTTTGAATGACCTACTTGTTATGGCACATGAAACTTTTAAAAATTAAAATTACTTCCTGATTCAATTAAAAGCCAAACTATACTTAAACAAATTTAGGCAAGCTGAAATCAACTAAATATTTTATTAATTCTACTTATTATTCAACACACATATTAATCTAACTATAATGATAATCTGGTAAAAAGAAACAAGGATTCTAAATCTAATTAATGTATCATTACAAATCAAATGTCAACAGTCCATTCTATTTTTTAAAAAAACACAATCCAATTGAAATGCAAAATACAATAGAACAGGCGCTAAGTATTTCAGAAACAGCCTCTTCATTTCACTTTCAGAATATTGGATCTACATCACACTGAATTCAAGATGTGTACCTGTAATTGCGAAGAAATGGAGAAGAAAATGAGGATCAACAACAGTAACAGTCAAGCAGGAACAAACAGAGACCAAGGCACAACCCAGGAAGAAGTGAATTTGATTAAAAATCCCCTGAATCTAATTGGAATAGAACCAGGAAGTTTCAGAGCAACTTCAATGATCAAAACAGCTCAACCAGATTTGAAATTATACCCGGATCCACTTCTGAAACTAACAAATGATAAAGTAACCCCAAACAGTCTCAATTAAACCCAAATTATCTTGAAATACCCTTAGGAATATCCAGGAAAACTTCAACACCCAAAAATTATCCAAAATCAGTCAAACACACTCAAATTACTTGAAAAATCACACTAATGAACCTCTGAAAGTTCTGGAACTAGAAGAATAAAATTCAGCAATCAACTAGAATTATCTAATGGAACAGTAATTTTTTGGATTTTTACTGATTTCTATTGTTTTTTTTTTTGAAGGTTTGAATTTCAAATTGGAAATCTGAAATTGAAAGAGAGTTTTTTGGGAGGGAATTTTTTTTAGGGACCGAAAACTTCTTTATTAAGGCATTGAGATGCCTTTTTATAGGCACAAATGAGGGCAGAATATTCTAGATATTTTGTTCATTTTCCCTCCCTTTTAATTTCAGATATTGTATATTTAACCCTTTATTTTTAACTTTTTATTCAAGTTACTACCATTACAGTTGTTAACAATTACACTAAGACCCCAATTGGAATGTTCTGGAAGGTTCTACCTTCATCTACCTTATTCCTATGCTATTGTAAATGCCTATAGTACCCTTACTTGCATTCCACAATTACCAATTCTAATGAATCTGCCATTTTCTATGCCCAAACTACCCTTTAAACCCTCTGCAATTACTTACCCAACCAAACTAACTAACCCTAGTTAAACTAACTAAAGTTAATCAATCCAAAGGTCAATTTATTCAGCTATAACCAAACAACTAACCTTAATTATTGGATTAAAGCACAATCAGTATCAAACTATTGATTTAATCAAACCAAACAAGCAATATCCAAACAGAACTGAAACAAAATAGAATTAATACTAAAATTAGTAATTAATACCAAAATAGTAAGAACAATCTACAACCAAATTTAAAAATATTAAACCAGTAATTAAATGATGAACAAAGTACTAATCTAACTAAACTAATTAAACTAAATACTAAACAGGAATTCTGCAGTTGTTATCAAATAACAAAAACGTAATCAAGATCAATCAAACCCTAAAAATCAAATCTAAAATAGGAGACATACTAAGATGAACAAAACAGAACAAAATCATAAAGCTAAAGGAAAATCTACAGATAAAAGAAAGAAAAAGAAATTCGAGAAAACTCACTAATTTTAGCAACTGATTTGACCGGGCTTGAAAGTGATCTTCAAACGATATTATGTGCTTGTTCTCACTAAGAACAAATACCTAATATAGTTTGAAAATCACTTGAACATGCTGGAGTTCAAAGCTTTGACCGCAAACCCTAGATTCATGTTTTGACGAACTCTAATGGTATTTGACGGGAATTAATGAGATATGAGGTATGAGGGAGGTCAGGGGAAGGTATGGTGCAAATTTGAGGGTTTTTGGACAAAGTATTGATTTGGCCGGATTTTTAGATTTGATATTCGAGCCAATCGGCTAGGATTTGGGGAAAGATGTTTTGGAGGTTGGAAAGAGGGGGAAGAGAGGAGTAAGGGGTAAAAATTTGGGGTCGATTGGGGTTGCGCCGACGCCGGCGACGATTTTTGGTCGGCGGCGATGGGGTGGAGTGTGGCATAGAAAGGCGGAGCTGCCGCCGGTGTTACAGGGATCAGTACGAGGAGGAGATAGAATGTCTAGGGTTTATGAAATAATTTTAGACCTTAATATTAAACTCTAATATTGATCAACTGCCGTTGGATTAACTAAAATTAAGGGCTGAGATCTGACGACATCAAGACGACGTCGTTTCAATCATGGGGCCACTGGACCGGGTGGGAATCGTTTGGACCTGGGTTGGTCCAAATCTGATTGGGCTCCAAACCAAATATAACAGCCCAATTCCTTGTCTTCAATTCATTTTATTCCTTTTGTTTATTTATCTTTGTTTTTATTTTGTATTTTTATATATATATTTTTTATTTTCTGATTTTGGTAAAAATTAAACAAAACCTAATTGAACTATTTAACTTCCTAAAATTATTTAAAGATCAACAATTATCAATTAAAAATGCCTAAGAACTATTTTTGTAATTTTCTTTAAATTTTTTCTAAAATGAATTAATATCTATTTAATACTAAAATGGAAAATTAAATTCCTAATGCAAATGCATATTTTTATATTTTCCATATGAATAAAAATGCACAAATAAAAATACAACAATTACCAAAAATGACACAAAATTCACAAAAATTGTAAAATAGAGAAAAAATCATTTTCTTTAAATTTTTTAGGAATTATTCATATATAGGGCAAAAATCACGTGCTCACAGCTGCCCCTCTTTGCTCGAAAACACGAAGAGCTTTCGTGCAAAGATAAGTGAGCGGAAATGAACGATTTTTGCCCGTTCGAATATTCCGTGTGAAGCATTTTTGAAAACCGTATGACCGAACCTTGCTTCAAAGGTTGCCTACATATCCTGGGCTAAACAGGAATCAGGTCAGTGTAGTTTGGGAAGGTTTGGTAGCTGGGACTACCAGGAGCTGTGATTTCACTGCTATTGTTGTTGTTACTGCTTGCTGACCTCCTTATTACACCATGTCAAGATAAAAGAAGCTAGCCTAAGCTATGCTCTATGAGTTACAAGAAATCCTATCTATGCCTTCAAATTGCTCTTGTGTTGCCTTGAACTTGTATCTTGTGCTCTTCCAACGGAATTCTTGTTGTTACCTTGGCTATGTTTTGCCATTCCTCCTGATATTGCTTGACTATAATTTGAAATATGTGTCCATTCTTCAGATGGACTCCTACTTGCGATTGCTTAAAAAGGTATTCCCTTGTTCTCCAGGTGGACTCCTGCTTGCGATGCTTGAAAAGTATTCCCTTGTTCTCCAGGTGGGCTCCTGTTTGCAATGCTTGAAAATGTATTCCCTTGTTCTCCAGGTGAGTTCCTGATTGCAACGTTTGAAAATGTATCCCCTTGTTCTCCAGGTGGGTTCCTGATTACAACAAAATAGACAAACAAAGAAAATTTCCTGCCCCAGTATGGTGACTGGGCATATC
>MU769544.1:0-31099 GCA_026770625.1 Nicotiana glauca
TCTTTCCAAATCCCGGCCAAAAAACCGAGGATCTCCCTGGCATAACCCAGGGAGCTTTTTCTTTCCAAATCCCGGTAAAACCCGGGGATCTTTTTTCTTTCCGTCCCGGCATAAACCGAGACCCTTTTTCTTTTTCCGGCATAACCCGGTCATTTTCCGGCATAACCTAGACTCATTCACAAAAATACACAATCCTTATCTGATTGCTTAGATATGTGTCACAACTAACTCACGAAATTTTCCTAATGAAAACTGGGGCAGAAAATTTGTTCGTTTGTTTGTTTTGGTATCTTAAGCAGGTCGACCTCGAGACATAAGGTGCGATATGACCGATGGAATGAGTCTCAATATAGAATCAAGAAAAGAAGAAAAGAACAAAAAGAAATTAACTCAAATGTGAAGCAAGCCAGGGTGCGGATTGCTCAAAATCTGTTTGAAGTCACAAGCTCCGTTGACCCGTTTTAATCTGGTGCTGCAGAAAGAAATAAACACCTACGGCTTACGAGCATTAATATTCAGATCTGAGTCCACAACAAAACCAGCTAAGACTCAAGATCAAGCTTCAAGAGATTTATAGATAGGAATCTTGTAACTCGTAGTTGATAGGCCGAGCTAGCTTAGCTC
Organism: Nicotiana glauca; assembly: GCA_026770625.1. Classification (NCBI taxonomy): domain Eukaryota; kingdom Viridiplantae; phylum Streptophyta; class Magnoliopsida; order Solanales; family Solanaceae; genus Nicotiana; species Nicotiana glauca. Next base: position 625 of record MU769544.1, read on the forward strand.
TTGATTTTCATTTTGTGTAATAAGGAGCTCAGCAAGCAGAAACAGCAGCAACAGCGATGAAATCACGGCTTCCTAGTAGACCCAGCTACCAAAACTTCCAGAACTACACTGACCTAATTCCTTTATAGTCAAGGATATGTAGGCAACCTCTGAAGCAAAGTTCGGTCAGACTCTTTTCAAAAAATGCTTCCCATGGAGTTACAAACTGGCAAAATTCCTTATATTGCTCACTTTATCTTTGCCCAAAAACTCTTCATGTTTCCGAGCAAAAAGGGTAGCTATAAGCACGTGATTTTTGCCCTGTATGAAATACTCCTACAAAAATCCAAGAAAATAGATTTTTTCTTAGTTATTTAACATTTTTAGGAATTTTTATAGATTTTATTAATTGTTTGCATTTTTCTTGCGTGTTTAAATTTTATTTAAATCATGAAAAAATACCAAAAATATTACGCATGGCATTTAGGCCTTACTGTTACATTTTTTAGGATTAATTGATAGTTACTTGTTTTATAAAAATTAAAAATCACAAAAAATACTTCATTTTTACACCTTTTCTTTTTATTAATTTTTCTCTTTTAATTTAGGATTAAGTAGCTTTTATAATTTTATAATTTGTATAATTTTATATTTTTAGGATTTTTAATTCTAGGACTTTTAATTTAAAAAAAAAGAAATAGATAAAAAGAAAATTGGGAATAAAAAAGAAGAATTGGAAGAACCTTCTCCCACATGAGACATTCCCCCCAAAAATATTTTTCCAAATAATATTCCCCACATAAGACCTTCCCCCAAAAATATTCTCCACATAAGACCTTCCCCCCAAAAATACTCCCCCACACAAGACCCTCCCCCCACACACAAAAACCCACAGATACCTACACCTAAAGGAAGGAGGGATTTAGAGCTTCCCATTCAGAAATACAGAGGAGTGAAAATACTCTCCAAAAATTTCCATTCCCTCTTCTTCTCCATTGATTCTCACTCGCCAAAGATTTCAAAACAATCTTTTCAAAATCTCAAAGAAAAATCAGGATATCTCTTCTGAAAGAAAAGGAGCAGCGACGCTTTTGAATGAAGGAGGAGCTTCCCTTCCATCTTCCATCTTCTCTCTCACGATCCCTCTCGATTCCCATCGGAAAACACACTCACAAACGCTTGAATTTGTTAAGAGAGGAAGTTTCCAATTCAACTTTCAGATCTAGAAAAAATCGAAAAAAAGGGACTTAAGGGCTATTCAAATTTCTGCTACATGGTTTGCTTGTTGTTGGGTTTCAGAGGGCGATGAAACTGAAACTCGTTGTTGTAGCTGTTGGAATCATTTTGAGCTTCGTTCGAATCTATTCCTTGGTTTTGAAATCGAAGGCTTCAATGTTGTTTGTTGTTGTTCGTTTGATCTGGCTGAGCTTCGCTAGTAGTTTGTCACCGTCTCTATTTGTTGTGCTATTTTAATTTCTTGCTGTTAAGGTACCGTCTCCTTCCTTCGTTCACTCTGTGATATTATTGGCTACAATTCAATGCTTCATCGTTTATTACTTGCATAAACAGCCCACCTCCAATGTATTTATTTGTTTGTTTTTACAATGCTAATGACCATGAAGTGATTCACAGTAATTAACTCCATTTCTTAATGAAATTGTCTATGTGTAACTGATGATGTTTTCCAATTGGTTTAAGCTCAATTCTGCTAATTTCCTGCTTGTTTGCAGCCTTTCGTATTTCAAAGTTTTTTTTTTTGCTTGATTTAATTTGCCTTGGATATCACCTAGTAAAAGAGTTAGCAACTGGAAGTTACTAATTGATATGCGTACATATATTTTGTTTATTATATAAATCCTTCAATTTTTGTTTTTGTAAGAAGAGGGTCATGTTGGCTGTAGGTGGAAATCAAAATCTGTTCTTCATCGTTTATTCTATCAAATTGTCGCTCATATATCTCTTCTTCATCTTTTCTTCTCTCAATCTAGAAATCCAAAAAAACATCAACAACAACAAAAAATCATGTCCAAAATCGTAATTATGCTACAATTTAATGGCAGTTGGGATAACTATGGCAGATTTAGAGATTTTGAAGTTGATGCCATTGTGGTAGATGAGAATGCATGTTTGTGTAGTTCGAAAATGCTTAGAATTTTAGTTTTATGATATTATCTACAAATTTACTACATATATCTACAATTTCTTTATTTGGTGCAGAAAAAAATATTTTAATATACAGTGTCTCCAGATTGTAGATAAATTGTAGGCAAATTGTAGTTTACTTGTAGTTTGTAGTTAATTTATAGATAAATTGTAGTTAAAATATAGATATATTGTAGATACTATATTTTTAATATTGTAAATTCTTTTTCTTTGTGTCTATTCTGAAAATGTAGGTGAGGGCTTCAACAAATCATATACATACTGTGTTGGATGGTGTGAAGTGGTACATTGTGTGTCTAGAAAATAAGAAATGTAGTTGTGGCCAATTCCAACTTGAAGAACTTCCATGTGTAAATTGTTTCCAGATTGTAGTTATAATGTAGGTTAATTTGTAGTTTTTGTAAAAATTTTTCGACAATTTGCAGATTAATTGTGGATAACACATTTCTACGATTGGAGTATTTATTTCTTATTTTTTGTTGTGTAATTTATATTCAACTGACAATTATATACAAATATTACATAGAACTTGGAGGTAAACATCTAAAAATTATGATAAAAAGCTACAAAATTTAAATACAATAACTACATTGAGTCTTCACACAATGTAGGTAGTTTGAAGTTCTACAATTGGAGTATTTATTTCTTATTTTTTGTTGTGTAATTTATATTCAACTGACAGTTATATACAAATATTACATAGAACTTGGAGGTAAACATCTAAAAATTATGATAAAAAGCTACAAAATTTATATATAATAACTACATTGAGTCTTCATACAATGTAGATAGTTTGAAGATTATTGGCGATGGAGATTTACGTCAAGGATTAAGGCGAGAGAGATGCAAGCAGAAAATTGGCGAGGGGGAGGGAAGCTGGAGGCAAAGTCGGCGACGATCTGATTGAAGGGCCGATGATCTCCGGCTTCGAGCAACGTCAACATCGTGTTCGATTCTTCTTTTCCTAACATCCTCTTGTTTCTCTCTCACTGGGAGTCGCACACACAGAAGTCTCTACTCGGCGTTCTATTCTTTAATCTTTGCAAGGAAAGAGATGAAAGGAAAGAGAAAGTGGGAAGATACAGTCCTATAATTATGCCTAATATAAATGAACCCTTAATTATATCCCTAATTTGAATTATGGTATAAAAATGATAATTTGGTATGTTGAAATGTAAATAACTCAAGCCTTAAATATTGAGGGTAATAAGGTTTCATATGTGGTATAGGAAAAAAATCCCTAGTAAGAATCAAAGTAAATTGCTTTAGTTGAGTTTTTTTTTCTTTTCTTTTCTAAAATAAAGTTGAGGTGCGCCGCACCAAATAAAACCTCAAATGCGCGGCCCTCGTTTTAATTAGCTTTAACTCAACCTTAAAATTCGAGGTGTGCCATTTAGCAAATTCCATGGCCCTCGCAAAGTGCAAATACGTTAGTCGCTTTAGACGCGCTTTTAATAATTTTACCTTCTTAATTACGGGTGTGCATTTCATGCAACCCAAATCCAAATCTAAAAACGTTGAATAAGAATGTGTCGAGCATCCGAGTGCATTTCATATGACGTGATCCAAAAACACGTTTTTTTAACGACGTTCACTTTATTAAAAATTAGCTAAAAGCGGTTAAATAATTCTAAGATTGCACTATAGGTTGGAACACGTATAAAAATCAGATTTTTTAGCCACTTATAATAATTTAAGTGACCGTGCTAGAACCACGGGATCCGAGGATGCCTAACACCTTCCCTCGGGTCAACAGAATTCCTTATTCAGAATTTATGGTTCGCAGACTCCAATTGGGAAGTCGAAAATTTTCCTCGATTTGGGATTCAAGTTAAATCGGTGACCTGGGACACCAAAATCCAATCCTATCCCAAGTGGAGACTCTAAAAATAAATAAATAATCCCATTTCAAATAATATCACTTTAAATGGAAAAACTCCTTTATACATTTATCCTTCGGGGTAGGCGTGTAAAAATGAAGGTGTGACAGTATTGCGATGCTCGCCTGGTTGATCGACTATTGATATTTATATTTTTTTTATATGGCACGGAAGAATTATAGAATTAACCCCCATGGGATGATCGTGTATGAGAAATGTGTTAGATATTCAGGCGGTGGAATTGGGATCAGATGTGGTGATTTATGTGGTCTATGGATCTTGAGACTGAGAGTTCTAAGAAACAGATTGTTTTGTGGTTTTGGACTGTGAAGATGTGGTCAAAGCTATCCAATTATGGTATGTGTTATGGTTGTCACGCCCCGAGCCCGGAGGCGAGACCGGCACCTAGAGCCTTATCTATCCTTGCATACCACTTGCAACTAAGAGCCTCTGAACATGTAATGTCATACTTTGGCTATGAGCCACATTACAAGATAATGTGCGATGTATAATATAAAACTAAATGGAGACTGACACTGACTAATGTCAACATAAAGCTGGACCGGCAAGACCGTCATAATTACTACAGCTGATAGGCCAACAAAATATACGTACAGGGCCTACAAGCCCAACATGCAGTACTAACCGACAGGATATGTCTAAAAGCCTCTACTGATAGATGTACTATGATCGGAACAGGGCCCTGACCTACCCATAACCTATCTACATATATACACCAGATATACACCATACGGCTATACCCGACAACTCCGAAAGAATGGGAGCTTACCAATAAAGCTGAACTCGGGCAACACCTACTGAGAAGGTCTACCCGTCTGTCGTCTGTCAGTCTGAACCTACACGTATGAAATGCAGCGCCCCAGAAAAGGGACGTCAATACGAAGTAATGTACTGAGTGTAAGGCAATATGCTTAAAGGTGAAACTGGACTAATAATATAATAACTGCAAGTAGCTGGAAGTCAAAGATAATTTGAAGATATACTTAGCTGCTGATACCGACTCAACTCTCTCAATATAGCAAGTAAAATAGATGTCCGGCCCTATAAGGATCGGTATACATATATATCTGTTCTGCCGTAGTAGGCTCGCTCATAAGCGCTCGACCATACTAGGCTCTGTATCTTAGCCAACTGGGCCCGCTCATAGGCGCTCGGCCACAGCAGGCTTGGTATATAACTCACCATCTGATCAGAGGTTACCCAATAGGGGCCTGCCCATTGATTATAGCTCGATGGTGATAAAAATACTTTTAATACTGTATATATGTAAACTCTCTGCTCTTTTGACCGGAAGAAGAAAATACTCAAATGAATATGCAGTACCGATAAGAAGAATATAGTAACTAACAAAACTAGGAAAATATATGTAATTTGCGAGACTAGCAGAATATATGTAAATTTCGGGATACGAATTTTTCTTTATGCCTCGTTATCAAACTTATGTAATTACGATATCATGTTAAAATGAAGAAAAATCTTAGCCTTAACATACCTAGAATAGGAACAACTCCATATAATTATCCCGTTGGAAACCTTCGTGGATTGAACTTAGACCCAAAAATCGGATTTGAGCTTCCTCGTTTTTGAACTTGAGGAACGATATTGCCTTGGTTCTTGAAATTTTTTGGACGAAATGGATTTTGTTTCAATAGTTCTTGGCTTCAATGCCAAAGTAACAAATTGGATTCTGTTTCAATAGTTCTTGGCTTCAAAGCCAAAGTAAGGAAAATGAATTCTGTTTCAATAGTCTTGGCTTCAATGCCAAAGTAAGGAAAATGAAGCCCAAGATATTAAATGAGGATGCAGACATTCAATGAAGCTAAAGACAATTTGGATAAGGATTTTTTTTTGTATTACTAAATTAGTCCTAGGTAGCCACCTTTGATTTAATGCTTAGTCGTTTCTAAGCTTTGTGGGCTTCTTGCCACGTTGGGGTTAGTTTATTAATTTTTATCCACTTATTAGTTAACCGGTAATATTATGTTACCCGATAATTAATTAATTACCCGTATAATTTAAAAATTATCCCAAATTACTTAAAATTGTATTTATTTTTAAAAGTACTTCATATATACTTTATATATTATACTACCGTAGTCATATGGTAGCTTACATGGTACTAGTTCATAATTATCGGGTATTATCGGTCGACCCGTATTTTATTCCAAATTGGCCACTTTCAACGAAACTCATTTTCTTTAATCCGTGCACCCCTTTATACTTCATAACACTTATTTATCTCTTGTTATAAATAGCATAATCTTATAATCTCCAAATAATCTTTTCCTTAGACTGATGTAAATTACCTTACGACAAATTTAACGCACAATACTTCAAGGTGCAACACTGTCATAACTTAATACTGCAATGATAGCACTGTAATGTAATACTGCAAGGCATAACATCATCGTAATATAATACTGCGGGACATAATATCGACGTAATATTACGGGGCGTAACAATGGTTCAATTGTTTTGGACTTTTGGAGGGTTATTTATATATTAAGTGGTTGACCAGAGTTGATTTGGGGCCCATTGGTAGGCTCAATAAGGATGTGTCCTCTATACCGGGTCGGATTGGTTGATTTCGTACTACTATTATTGAGGGATGTGCCATTCGGTTAGAGTTGAGTTTATTCATGTTCTGATATGTTCTATGAGTTACCCTTCTATTCCACGAGGGGTTGTGATTCGTTGGTTATATGTACACATGGTGCGGTTCTATTGGAGCCTTATAGCGGAATTTGAGCAAGATGGGTATTAGGGTGTTGAATGATTGATTGCGCATTGGCTATTGTATCATTTGCTTCTCCATGGTTATGGTCATGCACCTTGGGTACTTGATGTCAAAGTGCGTGTGGTTATTGATTTTGACCACAGTTGCTCGAGGTATTTCATATGGGCCAGTGTTTAGTTGGGGTCGCGAATTGCGGCGGAGTCATGTTGAGATATGATCATTTGTGTTAGATTCATGTTCTTGATGCTACTATGTATGGGTTTATGGCATTGCGGTTGTGGTGGCGGTGCTTATTAAGCTTGCGGGGCGATTTTTTCATTTGAGTCATCTTTCATTTTGGGTGCATTGAGCTATTGCATATTGAAGCACGGTTTGCACGATTTGTGGCTCTAGTTCGTATTGGTATTGCATGTAAATAGGATGGTTGTGTTTGACGATATAAGGTCATTAGACCTTGGATGAGTGCTATCGGATCTGATTGCAGTATATTTGGAAGAATAATGTTGGAAGTCAGCTTAGAAAATGGCTATAGTTCTTGTCGAATGAGGGAGAGTTCCATGATATGTTGATTTGATAAGTGGTTACGAGTTTTTACTTGTTTCTTTCATCATCAGTAGGGTACGAGGGTTTTAGAACGAGGTTTTGGTTTGATATGAGGTTTATTACCGGTATTGGGTTGTTTTGAGAAGCTACTGTGATCGGAAATTTTGCTACGAGTATGCTAGTCATGTGGTATGTCACGTGAGTACATCTTGGGCTATGGTTATGTCTTGATACATCCTGTTTAGACTTATATAGTGTGTAAATGCGAGGTTCGAGTTTTGTAGGAAATTCCGGATGTTGGAAATTGGATTATATTGTTTACGGGCTAAGGTTGAGGTAATGATCTTTAGTATGTTATGTCGTCAGGCCTATATAGAATAGGGTGAAGTGGGATCGCCCTCGGGTATGTACATGGTAAGGTTACACGATGATTTGATGGCTTTGGAACGACTCTTGGCACGTTCGAGGATGAACGTATGTTCAAGTGGGGGAGGATGTAATGACCCGACCTGTTGTTTTGAGAATTTGCACTTCGCTCGGTAGTTTAAGGGTGTGGTAGCTCTGTATGATGTATTATCACTTGTGTGAATCGTCGGTTTTGATTATAAGGCTATTTAGGGTCGATTGGGAAGAATGAATTTCATAATTTAAGCTTTAACTTGGAATATTTGACCAAGTTTGACTTTTTAGTATTTGACCTTAGATTTGGAGTTTTGATAGTTCTATTAGGTCCGGAGGGTGATTTTGGACTCCGGTGTGTGCCCGGATTCGCATTGAATGTTTCTAGAAGGTTTCGGCACAAATTGGCAAAAATTAAACTTTGAAGGTTTGGAAAAGTTCATAAGTTGACCGAGAGTTGACATTGAAGATATCGGATTCAAATTGTGGTTCCTAAAATTGGAATAGCTTCGTTATGTCGTTGGGACTTGTGTGCAAAATTTGAGTCCATTCCGGGTTGATTTGATATGCTTCGGCGTGAATTTTGGAAGTTGAAAGTTGAAAGTTCATTCAAGTTTGAATTGAGGTGCGGTTTGGCATTTCGATGTTGTTTTGTATGATTTGAGACCTCGTGTAGGTCCGTATTATGATATAGGACTTATTGGTATATTTGGTTGGGGTCTCGAGTGGTTCGGGTGTGTTACGAACATGGTTCAGATCATTTTCCCTCATGTTGCCTTGTTGAAGAGTTGTTGGTAGTGGTGTAGCCGCATCTGCGTAGTCTTGGCCGCAAAAGTGACTTCGCAGATGCGTGCTGTCCATCGTAGAAGCAAGAAGAAGCTGGGTGAGGAAGAACATAAAAGCAAAGATTTGGGGCGCATGTGCAGATGATGGCTCGCACCTGCGATATCGCAGAGGCGGATATTTTGTCCGCAGGTGTGAGGGTAGATTTCTCAGTTGGTTCCGCAGAAGCGAACGTTCTGTCACATAAGCAATGCCACAAAAGTGGCTAATTGTTCACAAAAGCGAATTACCTGGGCAGAAGTTATAAATCGAGGGCTTGGCTAATTTATTCACATTTTGAGTTGGGGATCTCGGATTGAAGCGATTTTGGAGGCAAATTTCATCACAACGATTGGGGTAAGTATTCTATACTCGGTTTTTGGTATATTTCATGAATCTATCTTCCATTTTTGGCATTTGGATTATGACTATTAAAGAGAAAATTGGTGGTTTTGATGTTTCATAGAGCGAATTCTTGAGTTTGAACACCGATTTGGAGTCAGATTTGAGTGAAACTAGTATGGTTAGACTCGTAATTGAATGAGTTTTCTGATTTTTTGAGTTTTATCGGGTTCTGAGGTACGGTCTCGGGTTTGACTTTTGGGTTGATTTTGGGCTTTTGAGTAGAGATTCGACCTTTATCAATTGGGTTTGTTTCCTTTGGCATTATATGATGTATTTAAGTTGCTTTTCGCTAGTTTTGAGCCGTTTGGAGGTTGGTACGCGCGATACGGTATTTTGGAGCATCGTTTGGCTTGCTCGGTATTAGATTTCACTTATTCGAGGTAAGTAACACTTCTAAACTTAGTGTTGAGGGTATGAAACCCGAATTACGTGTTATGTGATTGATGTTGAGGTGACGCGCATGCTAAGTGACAGACGTGTGGCTGTGCACAGTGTGAATTGTGATTTAGTCGATTCCATGGAACTATGTAGCTACCTTACCTGACCATTTTTACTGTACACCATGTGTTAGAGCACTTAAGCTATAATTTATGCTAGAAATCATGTTTAGGCTATATGCTGGTACTATTGGGACCCACAGTGATTGTTCTTTGTTGTTGAGTTATTTGATTAGTTGCAGTTATATACTCAGTCGCATTCATCATTTCATATCCTATCTCAATCTTATTGTCACATCTCATGTCATTGATTAGGTCTACTTAGCATGAGTGTTGTGAGCCCGAGAGACTAGAGAGGTTAATGACTGAGTTGGGGCCTGACGGCCAGATTGTGAGTGGTATTGATGGGATCGGGCTGCACACCATAGCAGGATTTATTATTCTTGGGCTGGACCTGCCTTGTATTACTGACTCATGATGGGATCGGGCTGCACGCTGCAACAGGTTTTATTGATTCATGCCAGGATTTGACTTATTGTAGCGGTTGGAATGGATAGGCCCCTCCGGAGTCCGCACATCCACAGTGGGCGCACTGCTAGCATTGTTATGTTTAGGTTGGATCTGCCATGTTCAGTACTGAGTGACTGAGTGTGTCGAGTGATTGAGCGTCATGAGTGGAAAGTATGAGATAGTGAGATTAAGTACTCTGAGAGTGTGAGTACATGCGTTCATCATTGAGATACATTATATTTAGCATGCGTACTTGAGATATGGGCACAGAGGTGCATTTCCTTCTACTACCCGGTTTTGATGACATTCATGATTCCTCATGTATATTGACATGTAGGCTTAGAGATGTATTTTCCTCATGCTATATGAAAATGAAACATCTTATTTATAAATGGAAGGGTATTGGGAAGAATAACAGTTTTCAAACTTAATCATATGTTTTTGGTGTTTTTGATAAAAGATTTTGAATTTACTATTATACTTAGAAAACATGCCTATTTTCCCGTAACTATGAACGAGCTGAGAATTTTATCTATGAGTTACTTCTTTAATCCTTTTTATTATGTTGTTATGAATTGTTATTGGCTATTGGTGTTGAACTCTGACCTTTGCTCTAGCTCGTCACTACTTTCAACCTGAGGTTGGGTTTGTTACTTATTGAGTACATGGGGATGGTTGTACTCATACTACACTTCTGAACCTTGCATGCAGATGTTGGATGCTGATGTTGCTGCATACAAAGGGAGCTAGATCAGGAGATGTACCTGCATCCCGGTTATGGCTATCAGTAGTCCTTGGTTGCATTAGATTCGAAATCTATTCATTTACATTTCAAACAGATGTTGTAATTATTTCAATTTAGTTTTGTGAAGAAATCTAATTCTTAGACGCTCATGATTCGTACTACCAGTCCATGGGAGATTCTTGTATAAAAGTAGTTGTATTATCATTTATTTTCTCAATAAATCTCATTAAATTAGATAATTATTAATTGGCTTACCTAGCGGGTTATGTTAGGTGGCATCACAACTAGTTGGATTTTGGGTCGTGACAATTTGGAAGTTTCAAAATGATAAATTGCATTGTAGTTAAAAAAGCAATAAACATAATGAGATATCTAGTCATGATCGTAAGAGATCTATGTCATGGTCGTAAGAGATCACTAGTTGTTCATAAGATATTAAGACCATAATATACGTATTATCTTTCATTCGTTGTAATTTTGAGTTATTATGAATAATTACTTAACAAACATGATCGCACTTCCTAATAACTAAATTTGGAAGTTTCAAAACGATAAATTGCATTGTAGTTAAAAAACAATAAACATTATAAATGGTGTCCACTAAATATAACTTGATAGATCTACTCATGGTCGTAAGAGATCATTGGTTGTTCATAATTAAGACCATAATATATGTATGATCTTTCTTTCGTTGTAACTTGAAGTAATTATGAATAATTACTTAACAAGAAAGATAGTCATTACTATCAACTAAATTTAGACGTTTCATATAAATAAATTACATTTTAATTAAAAAATAATAAACATAATAAAGGGTGACTACTAAATATAACTTGAGAGATATACTCATGGTCGTAAGAGATCTAAGTCATGGTCGTAATAGATCATTAGTTGTTCATAAGAGATTAAGACCATAATATATGTATTATCTTTCTTTCGTTGTAATTTGGAGATATTATGAGTAATTACTTAACAAACATGATCGCACTTGTTAAAAAGTAAATTTCGAAGTTTCAAAATAATAAATTGTGTTGTTGTTAAAAAAACAAATAAACATAATAAAGGGTGATCACTAAATATAACTTGAGAGATCTACTCATGGTCGTAAGAGATCTATTTCATGGTCGTAAGAGATCATTAGTTGTTCACAAGAGATTAAGACCATAATATACGTATTTTCTTTCTTTCGTTGTAACTTGAAGTTATTATGATACTTGCTTAACAAGCATGATCGCATTTACTATCAACTAAATTTATACGTTTCAGAAAGAGAAATTGTATTTTAATTAAAGAATAATAAACATTAATAAAGGGTAGACACTAAATATAACTTGAGAGATCTACTCATGATCGTAAGTGATTTATCTTATGCTGTAAGAGATAAAAGGCTTATAACACAGGAGATCGAATCCTTATAACAGAAATGATAAATTTAGTTAACCACTGTTGAAATTGGCAAGTCCCACATCGGTAGGTTAGCCATTTTAGTTGAGATTTTTTCCTATAAAAGGAGACCTAACGTTTAGGATTTAAACACACATCTCATTTGCCTTCTTATCTTCTTAAAATATTTGTATCTTCTCTCTTTAGTATTATTTCACTTGTATTTTTGGAGTGGAATAAAATATTGGTTGTGTCCGAGGAGTAGGAAAAATTAGCCGAACCTCGTAAATTCTGGTGTTCCTTTTATTGTTGTTTTATTGTNCTGTGTCAAAGATGGGAGACAATAAACAAGAAGAATCTATATCAAATGTCAACAATACGTCATCATTGGCATCTTCGCTTATGACAAGAATTGTGTCAAATGCGAAATTTGCGGTAGAAATTTTTGACGGGTCCGGACATTTTTGGAAGTGGCAAGGCGAGGTTCTAGATGTCCTTTTTCAACAAGGGCTAGTTCTTGCTATTGTAGAAAAGTGACCAGATATTATTGGAGAAGAAGATAGGAGAATTATCAATCGTGTTGCTTGCGGTACCATTCGATCCTACCTTACTAGAGAGCAGAAATATCCATACACAAAGGAAACTTCTGCAAGTAAATTATGGAAAGAACTGGAGGATAATTTTTTGAAAAAAAACAATCAAAATAAATTGTACATGAAGAAGAGACTGTTTCACTTCATCTATGTTCCTGGTACCACGATGAATGAACATATCACCAGTTTCAATAGTTGGTCATAGATTCGCAAAATATAGATACAACTTATGATGATGATGACTTGGCCTTGATGTTGTTGGCATCACTTCCTGATGAGTACGAGCACCTTGAAANATGGCTGACATAATTTTTGGTATAGTAATTGTGACTCATTCACACTATATACATTTGGCTTCCCAATAATTGGTATCAGAGCCAAGGTACTGTCTAAGTATGCTTTGTGGTTGCAGCATAGTCTGATCTTCCACATCAGAAAAGATTTATCTTGGTAACTGAGTCAAGGTTCTGTCTGAGTATGCTTTGTGGTTGCAGCTTAGTCTGATCTTCCACACCAGAAAGGAAATAATCTTGATTTGTATCGTCAGCTATTAAATAATATTTGTGTCAAAGATGGGAGACAATAAACAAGAAGAATCTATATCAAATGTCAACAATACGTCATCATTGGCATCTTCGCTTATGACAAGAATTGTGTCAAATGCGAAATTTGCGGTAGAAATTTTTGACGGGTCCGGACATTTTGGGATGTGGCAAGGCGAGGTTCTAGATGTCCTTTTTCAACAAGGGCTAGATCTTGCTATTGAAGAAAAGAGACCAGATGCTATTGGAGAAGAAGATTGGAGAATTATCAACCGTGTTGCTTGCGGTACCATTCGATCCTACCTTGCTAGAGAGCAGAAATATCCATACACAAAGGAAACTTCTGCTAGTAAATTATGGAATGCACTGGAGGATAAATTTTTGAAGAAAAACAGTCAAAATAAATTGTACATGAAGAAGAGACTGTTTCACTTCACCTATGTTCCTGGTACCACGATGAATGAACATATCACCAGTTTCAATAAGTTGGTCACAGATTTGCAAAATATGGATACAACTTATGATAATGGTGACTTGGCCTTGATGTTGTTGGCGTCACTTCCTGATGAGTACGAGCACCTTGAAACTACTCTACTCCATGGAAATGACGAAGTTTCTCTCAGAGAAGTTTGTTCGGCTTTGTACAGCTATGAACAAAGAAAGCGAGAAAAACAGAAGGGCGGAGAAGGAGAAGCACTGTTCGTGAGGGGTCGTTCTCAAAATCAAACGAGGACAAGGAAAGGAAGATCTAAGTCAAGATCTAAACCCAGCAAAGATGAATGTGTCTTTTGTCGAGAAAAGGGGCACTGGAAGAAAGACTATTCGAAGTTGAAGAATAAGGCCAAACATAACAATGGAAAGGCCACTATGGATTCAAATGTAGCTGATTGTGATGATTCAGATTTCTCATTAGTTACAATGGAGCCGTCAAAATCACCAGACATATGGTTGATGAACTCGGCTTGTAGCTATCATATGTGTCCCAATAGGGATTGGTTCGTGGAATTTCAAGAAGGAGAATATGGAGTCATCCACACAATGAACAAAAACCCTCTTACCTCATATGGAATTGGTTCAATACGACTAAGGAACCATGATGGAATGATCAGAACATTAACAAATGTTCGATATGTACCGGATTTGAAGAAGAATCTTATCTCTATGGGAGCCCTAGAATCAAAAGGGTTCAAAATCATTGCATAAAATGGAGTAATGAGAGTATGCTATGGTGCACTAGTGGTAATGAAGGCCAATAGGAAGAGCAATAACATGTACCGTTATCTCGGTAGTACAGTTATTGGGACAGCGACAGTAACATCCAGTGACGAAAAAGAGGTAGAAGCAACCAGGCTATGGCACATGTGCTTGGGACATGCTGGAGGAAAATCCTTGAAAACTTTATCAGATCAAGGATTGTTAAAGGGAGTAAAGGCTTGCAATTTGGAGTTTTGCGAGCATTGTGTCAAAGGGAAACAGACAAGGGTTAAATTTGGTACAGCGATCCATAATACCAAAGGCATTTTAGATTATGTACACTCTGATATTTGGGGTCCTTCCAAAACACCTTCATTGGGTGGGAAGCCCTATTTTGTAACCTTTGTTGATGATTTTTTCCGAAGAGTGTGGGTGTATACAATGAAGAGCAAAGATGAAGTGTTGGGAATTTTTCTCAAATGGAAGACGATGGTGGAGAATCAAACAGGCAGGAAGATCAAGTGCATTCGCACAGACAATAGAGGTGAATACAAGAATGATCATTTCAATAAGATCTGTGAAAATGATGGCATCGTCTGACAGTGAAATCATTTCAATAAGATCTGTGAAAATGATGGCATCGTCCGACACTTCACTGTCAGACATACACCACAACAGAATGGAGTGGCAGAACGTATGAACCGGACCTTGCTGGAGAAGGTACGGTGTATGTTGTCCAATGCTGGCTTGGGCAAAGAATTTTGGGCTGAGGCAATTACATATGCATGCCACCTCATTAATCGCTTACCATCTGCTGCTATTGATGGCAAGACACCATTTGAAAAATGGTATGGAAAGCCTGCTGTAGATTATGACTCTTTGCACGTGTTTGGCTCAACTGCATATTATCATGTGACAGAGTCAAAATTGGATCCAAGGGCAAAGAAGGCTATTTTTATGGGGATTACTTCTGGAGTCAAAGGATACCGCTTATGGTGTCCTATGACAAAGAAAGTAATATTCAGCAGGGATGTTACCTTCGATGAATCTGCTATGGTAAACAAGGTAACAAATGAAGATACCAAACAAGATGATGGTGCTTCTAAGCAGGTGGAGTTTGAGGGAAAATTTATTTTTCCTACACAAGAAGCAGAGGAGGAAACAAATGAAGATTATCCTCTGGAGGGAGAGCCAGTAGAGGAGATTCCAACTCAGGAACCTCAACAACAACTTGAATCAATAGCAACCAGCAGGCCAAAAAGGAAAATAACGAAACCTGTTCGTCTCATAGAGACAGTTGCTTGTGCAACCGCAATTGCAGCTGATGATGTTCCTGCCACTTATAAAGACGCAATCCAAAGTTCAGAAGAAGATAAGTGGAGGATTGCCATGAATGATGAAATACAGTCCCTTCATCAGAATCATACATGGAGATTGGCCAATCTCCCGAAGGGAAAGAAAGCAATTGGGTGCAAATGGGTATTTGCAAAGAAAGAAGGATTTCCTAACCAAGTAGATGTTCGCTACAAAGCAAGATTGGTGTCCAAAAGATATGCTCAAAAGGAGGGAATTGATTACAATGAAGTATTTTCTCCAGTTGTAAAACATTCCTCCATTAGAATTATGTTGGCTTTGGTAGCACAGTTGGATTTGGAACTAGTTCAGATGGATGTAAAAACTGCGTTTTTACATGGAAACTTGGAGGAGGAAATCTATATGACTCAGCCAGAAGGATTCAAAGTTGCTGGAAAGGAAAATATGGTGTGCAAACTTGAAAAATCATTGTACGGATTGAAACAATCTTCTAGACAATGGTACAAGCGATTTGACAAGTTTATGTTGCAGCAAGGGTACAAGAGAAGCAAATACGATCATTGTGTGTATTTGCGCAGGCTTAAAGATGGTTCCTTTATATATCTTCTCCTATATGTTGATGATATGTTGATAGCTTCCAAGAATTCGGAAGAAATTGATAAGTTGAAGATTCAACTGAAGAAGGAGTTCGAGATGAAGGATCTGGGTGAGGCGAAGAAAATTCTTGGCATGGAGATAATAAGAGATAGACGTTCAAAGAAACTCTGTTTATCTCAGAAAGAATATTTGAAGAGAGTACTGCAACGTTTTGGCATAGATGACAAGACTAAGCCAGTTAGTACTCCACTTGCTCCCCATTTTAAGCTAAGTACTACTATGTCGCCAAAGGATGAAGCTGAACGAGAGTATATGTCAAAGGCACCATACGCAAATGTTGTTGGTAGCTTGATGTATGCAATGGTCTGTACGAGACCTAACATTTCACAATCTGTTGGAGTTATTAGCAAATATATGTATAATCCAGGAAATGAGCATTGGCAAGCTGTGAAGTGGATTCTACGGTATATTCATAATACTGTAGATGTTGGGTTAGTTTTTAAGCAGGAAGACAATCAGTCTGTAGTTGGATATTGTGACTCAGATTTTGCGGATGATCTAGACAGAAGAAGATCAACTACTAGTTATGTGTTTACTTTTGCAAAGGCACCAGTTAGTTAGAAGTCTACTTTGTAGTCAACAGTTTCTTTGTCTACAACAGAGGCAGAGTACATGGCTATTACAGAGGCTGTAAAGGAGGCAATTTGGTTTCAAGGGTTGCTAAAGGAGCTTGGTGTTGAACAAAAAAGTATCACAATTTTCTGTGATAGTCAAAGTGCTATTCAATTAGTGAAGAACCAAGTTTATCATGCAAGGACGAAGCATATTGATGTTTGATATCATTTTGTACGAGAAATTATAGAAGAAGGTGGAGTTAAGGTGAAGAAAATTCATACTACAGAGAATCCTGCTGATATGCTGACAAAAGTGGTGACTGCGGTCAAGTTTCAACATTGTTTGGATTTGACCAACATTGTTGAATACTGAAGATTGAAGATGAAGACACAACCAAAATTTGTTACCAAGAGAAAATTGAAGATGTGGAATTTTGCCAAGGTGGAATTTGTTGAAATTGGCAAGTCCCACATCGGTGGGTTAGCTATTTTGGTTGAGATTTTTTCCTATAAAAGGAGACCTAATGTTTAGGATTTAAACACACCTCTCATTTTCCTTCTTATCTTCTTAAGGCATTTGTATCTTCTCTCTTTAGTATTATTTCACTTGTATTTTTGGAGTGGAATAAAATATTGGTTGTGTCCGAGGAGTAGGCAAAATTAGCCGAACCTCGTAAATTCTGGTGTTCCTTTTATTGTTGTTTTATTGTCTTATTTATTATTTGGTGGCTGCCATAATTTGTGGTATAGTAGTTGTGACTCATTCATACTATATACATTTGACTTCCGCAACAACCACAAGGGTTCAACTTTATAGAATAGAAGATTAAATCCATGAAACAGTTGGTCAAATAAGACTCGGGATTTATGAATTCATATAAATATTTAAGAATATAAAATTAATTATGCAAATTAATCCAGTACTCTTTTTGGTCACTTCCTTTTGTAGTGATATGTTTCCCTATATGGAGCAACTTCTTTTTTTGCTTCTTCCTCTTTGGATTCTCGCCAACCAAAGGAATACGATCACTTTCTTGGGACCTTTTTTTTCTTGGCCTGGGGTTAGCTTCAAACTGCTATCGCATGCTCACATGAGAGTTTATCCACCTGAAAGATCCTGCAAGTACATGACTTGGACTACAAATTAACCAAATAATCTATATCACCGCCACAGACATGAAATTCATGTTCGTTTAAATGAGTAGGAGCTAGCAAACAAGAGGCAACATAACTTTCCTGAACTAATCCTTCAGCTTTGGGGTTAAGTAATGAATGTTACTTTAATTTGAGCGTTGCCTATATGCTCAGCGCACCACCTGGTCATATTATCTTGTACAAATTTGAGTGCGGAAAGTATTGTCTAACTTCTTTGAAACTTTAGAACTGCATTGAATGATTTTGATATGTTTATCGTCATCAAATTGTATCTATTTTTAGGAAAATAGGTTCTCGACCATTTCTCAAACCCAATAGGAGTATCATTTTTGAGGTACCAACCAACATTCACATTTGATTCCATTACTGAATCAACATAAAGAGAAAACTCATCTAGCGCGTATGCTTTTGCAGCTTGCTAAAAATTATAAATATTATCACAATCACCATACTTGGACTTTAAATTCATGCTAATATGAAACATGCAAAATCTGTGATGTACAAGTGTGTAGACATTGGCAACAACAATCCTTATACTTTGATGTCTGTCTAACATAATGCATAAATCATCACTATTAGGAATGCATTCAGCTAGCTTCCTGAAAAAATTGTGTCCATGAGTTATCATTTTTTGAGTCAACAATATCAAATGCAAGTGGAAAAATATGTTGGTTACCATCTTGCGTGCATGCTGATATTAGTACACCGCTATATTTTTCAGTCAAGAATGTCCCATCTACAGAAATCACTCTCCTTATATGAGAAAATCCTTCTATTGTTGTCCCATAAGCAAGAAAGCATTATTTGAATTTGTTATATTCATCTAACACTAAGCCTGTCCTCGAACCCGGGAATTTTTTCTCTGCTCCTCTTGATTCTGTTGTTCTAGACAAAAAGATGAGAGCTTTTCAAGGTATCCAGTTAGACCCCCGGGTAAAAGAGATCTATCCATTATAGTCACCCTTTCTATTACTGATCTAGTTCCAACATATGTAAGTACCCCGATAATAATGAATATTCTTCTTCTGGTATCCCTCTTATGGTTGCCAAGGTTTCTTGTTTTGCTTTTCAAGCTTTCCAGTAACTAGCTTCACATCTAATTTCATTATGAACCAATGATTTTACCTCTTTTGGTGTTAGTCCTTGTCCTGATGAATCAAAATTTTTGCGCATTATTTCGGCAATTACATCATAGGAAGCTAATTTATGGTACTTTGTTGCATTTTTAATCCCATAATTATGTTCACCACAGTAATTTTAATGACAAAGCATGATGAATTAGCTAACTTGTAATGACTCGGTCGGTCATTTTGAGAGTTGTAGCCTCGTTCCTCCATTTTTTACTCCTTTTTGGTTCTACATCTGTATTATGACTTATGGGTTAGTTGTGTCGCGGCCCGCACTTCCCACCCTTGGGAGTCGTAATGGCGCCTACTAGCGAAAGCTAGGCAAGCCACTTATCTTACTCTTTTCATTTTTAATCCATTAACAATTATAATTAACATTTATAAACAACGGAAATTAATAGAGCGGAAGAATGAAAATTTGACAATTTAGCTAATATCAATACGAATTCATAACATAAACTACCCAGAACTGGTGTCACAATCTCACGCACAATCTAAGAAAATTACAAATAAAGTCTGAACAAGAAATTACATGTCTGAAATAGTAAAGAACAGATGGATACTAGATAGGGAGGGTACACCAAGGCCTGTGGATACTTGCAAGACTACCTCGGGTCTTCTGAGGGACTGAAGGCAGCAACCGACCCCATGTGATGGTAAGTGTCGACCCGAACTTCGGCGAAGTAGTGACAAGGCTAGGACACAACAACCAATAACCTGCAGCTAAACAGTATCTAATAGAATAATAGTAATAAAAGCAATTCAGAAGTAACGGGAAAAGGGTAACATTCTATAGGGAAGAATACTAACATAATGAATCACAGTAGTAGTGGAATAAGACAATCAAGGTATTTGAATCAAAGCGGCAAGAAGTCAAAATAAACAGGCAATAAGTGAAGGGAATTACCCTTTGTGTTTTTACTCTCAATCCTCACCAATGCAATCAAATAATAAAAATATGTACGGCATCACCCTTCGTGCTTTATCTCTCTTCCTCACCATATAAGTATTAGAAATGTGCACGGCATCACCCTTCGTGCTTTTTTCTTTTCCTCACTATATGCATCAATATCAATAAAAATGTACACGGCATCACTCATCGTGCTTTATCACTCTTTCCTCACCAAATTCATAAATATGAATGTGCACGGCATTGTCCTTCGTGCTTTATCACTCTTTCTTCACCCAAACAATAGCAACAACAATATCCCAGCAAGGAATCAACAGTGAGAAATAAGTACGTCCCGGCAATGGAATCAGTTGTAACCAAACTTGTACCAACACTTAACTTCACAATCAAAACCTCAACTGGAGCCAATGCTCAACAATAAACAAATACCACAAGTTAATCATAGGTTTTACTCAACACAGAGAATTACAATTTAGGCAATTCTAGTACTTACTGAGAAATACAACAATTATAATTTAAGACTCACGGGCATGCTTGACGCCAACTTATAGATACTCGTCACCACACCTATATGTCGTACACTACACTAGCACATAGCAAATAAGGCACAATACATATTCCCTCAAGCTAAGGTTAGACCAAACACTTACCTCGAAGCCACAAACACAATTCAAGCCTCAACTATGGCTTTACCTCTTATTTCCACCACCAATTCGCTTGTATTTAACCACAATTTACTTAACGATGTCAATAAATGCTAAATGATTCAATTCCAATGCATGAAAATAGGTTTTCCAACGTTTTTCCCAAAAAGTCAAAAATCGACCTCGGGCCCACATGGTCAAAACCCGTGGTTCGAACCAAAACTCGATTACCCATTCACCCACGAGACCAAATATGCAATTAATTTCGAAATTCGACCTCAAAATGAGGTCTAAATTCCAATTGTTCAAAAAGCCCTAACTTACCCAAATTCCTAATTTCTACCATAAAACCCTATATTTTTGGATGAAGATTGATGTGATGCAATGGGAAATAGAAAGAAAAAGGTTTAGAATCATATACCAATGCATTAGGGAAGAACTTGTCTCTTGAAAATCGTCTCAATGCTCTCTAGTTTTGAAAATATGAAGTAAATGGGTTCTGCCCGTTTTTGCTGATGTTTTTAGAAATGACTAGGTAGGCCTTCATTGCGTTCGCGATGGGTCTGTCACGTTCGCGATGGATCAGGCCCAGATGGCCATCGTATTCACATTCAAAGGCTCACATTCGCGGAGCTTTATCTCCTCAAGCCTTCGCGTTCGCGGTTAGGTGGTCGCATTCGCGCAGAACAATTTGAAATCCCTCCCCCCAGGCCACTAACCCTACGCAGTCGCGAGAGACAGAACGCGTTCGCGAAGGGTAACTCCCTAACAGCTTCGCGTTCGCGGCCATAAGCTCCGCGTTCGCGAAGAATAAACTGGAACCTGAGGAAACTTGCCTTATGCGTTCGCGAGTGGAGCCACGCGAACGCGAAGAACAAAATCTCTGTGCACCTGAGATAGCAAAACCTACAACTTTTTTAAGTGTAAAAACATTCTGAAACTCACCCGAACCCTCGGGGCTCCAAACCAAACATGCATAATAACTCAAAAACATCATATGGACTTACTCGTGCGATTAAATCACCAAATTAACACCTTAACAACGAATTTAGCATCAAAATCAAAGGAAATCTCATGAACTCTTAAGTTCCATTTTTAACAACCGAGGTACGATTCATTTTCAAGTCCGTTTCTTACAAAATTTTACAGGCTCAACCGAAATACCATAAGACCTATACCGGGATTCGAAACCAAGATATGGGCCCGATACCATCAATTTCAAGTACATTCAAATTTCCAAAAACTCTTAAAATTTCAGTTAAATAAGTTTCTTCAAAAATTCATTTTTCGGGCTTGGGACCTCGGAATTTGATTCCGGGCATACGCCCAAGTCCCATATTTTTCTACGGACCCTCCGACACCATCAAATCACGATTCCAGGTCCGTTTATCCAAAATATTGACCAAAGTCAACTTAAATTCAATTTTAAAGGCCAAATTAGCATTTTCATTAAATTTTCACATAAAAATGTACAGGATATACGTCGGGACCGTACATGTAAATAGAGGTGAGATAAAAGGAGACTTTTAGCGCCTTCTAACACAAAATTGACTCAAAAATCAAGTTATGACCTTTTGGGTCATCACAAGTTGGTTCGGGTCCGGAGTGATGTTAGAATGAATTGAGACATTTAGTCTCTTATTTGAAAGTTTAAGTTGGAAAAGTTGACCGGATGTTGACTTATGTGATAACAATATCGGATTTGAATTTTGATGATTCCATTAGCTCTGTTAGGTGATTTCGGACTTAGGAACGCGTCCGGATTATGATTTGAAGGTCCGTAGTAGAATTAGACTTGAAATGCCAAAAGTTAGAATTTGGGAAAGTTTGATCGGGAGTGTATTTTTAATATCAGTGTCGAATTGAATTTTCAAAATTTGGAGTAGGTTCGTGGTATCATTTATGACTTGTGTGCAAAATCTGAAGTCAATCGGACGTGATTTGATAATTTTTGACGTCGTTTGTAGAATTTGGAAATTCCAAAGTTCATTAGGCTTGAATCCATGTGTAATTCGTGTTTTTGATTGTTTGAGGTGATTCGAGGATTTGACTAAGTTCGTATCGTGTTATAAGACTTGTTGGTATGTTTGGTTGAGGTCCCGAGGGCCTCGGGTTGATTTTGAGTGGTTAACATACTTGATTTTGTGTTGATAAAGTAGCTGAAGTGCTGCTGCTACTGGTGTAACGGCACCTGTGGAGTGGGCACCACAAGTGAAAGATGGTAGAAGTGTGGCATGCACCGCAAAAGCGACCAAGGAAGATTTAGGCAGAGGCTACAGGTGCTAAGACTTTCCTGCACCTGCGATGGTCGCAGAAGTGAGCAGCAGGGCGCAAATGCAAGTTTGGTCCGTAGGTGCGATATGCGCAGATGCAGTCTGGTGATCGTAGAAGAGAAGGCATCTAGATAAGTGACTTCCGCAGAAGCGGGAATTTTACCATAGAATCAGCTCCGCAGATACGGATAGATGGTCGTAGGTGAGAAAAGCCTAGGCAGAATGTTTAAAAATAAGGGTTCGTGATTTTAGTCTTATTTCAACATTTTGGACTCGGACTTAGGCAATTTTGGAGAGGATCTTCGAGGGGATAATTGAGGTAAGCTTTTTGAACTTGTTTTTGATCTAATATCTTGTTTCCCCATTGTATTCCCACCTAGATTGTGCGGTGTTGAGGTGAAATTTGGGGGTTTGAGGCCAAAGATTTGGAAAGTGAGTTTTAGGGATTTGAATGGCCATTATGATGTTGGATTTTGATAAATTTGGTATGGTTAGACTCGTGGGTGAATGAGCTTTCAGGTTTTGTGACTTTTGTCGGACATGGGCCTGGAGGCTGGATTTGAGCCGATTTCAGATTTTGGCTATGATTTAGTAATTTTCTTGTAGAATTGATCTCTTTAGAATTTATTGATTGTGTTGTACTACTTGTGGATAGATTCGGGATGTTTGGAGACCGATTTGAGAGGCAAAGGCATTTCGAAGTAGAGATTTTCTCTGTTTGAGGTAAGTAACGCGTTCAAACATGATTATGAGGGTTCGAAACCTGAATTACATGTTATGTGATTGGTATTGAGGTGACATGCATGCCAAGTGGCGGGCATGCACCGTGAGAATTATGACCTGGTTGATTCCATGGCACTCTATAGTGACTGTGATAAAGTAATTGAGTTGTCAATCATGCTAGATATCATGCTTAGGCTTTATGTGGGTACTGTTTGGACCCCTATTGGTCGTTTCTTGCTTTCATCTCACTGATTTCATTGTTATTATGTACTTAGTCATGTTCACGCATTTCATATCATATATTAGTTTCAGTTTTTATTTATTGATACATCATATCATTGTTTCGGGCTAGCTTTCATGACATTGTGAGCCCGTGAATGAGACTGGAGAGATTGATGACTGAGTGAGGCCAAGAGACTGATTATGAGTGACAGTTATAGGATCGGGCTACACGCCGCCGCGGTTATACTGATTTGTGATAGTTCTTGGGCTATAAGAGCCCCTCCGAAGTTTGTACACACCCCCAGTGAGCGTCGTTGACATTATTGAGGGATGGATCATCTTTGGACATAGATCTTGTCTGAAGTACTTGATACCTGGAGATGGATCTTCTCCACATGGCTGGATTGGCCTTCCTCGGTACTGGGTGACTTATAGTTAGTGATGTATATGTTCCGAGATAGATCTTCCCTGGGTCGTATGAGCCATATACAGTTACGAGTGGTTGAGCATTTGAGAGTGTGAGCACATGAGGCTGACAACATGGTGCATCACATATAGCATATGCATTGGCATGTAGAGATAGCAGAATTACATTCTTTATACTATTCGGATATTCTTTACTTTACTGTTTGAGCTGCCTATTTAATTTGAAAGCATGCCTACATTTCTCCACGGTTATTTCAATTTTATTTGTACCGGTTGATTTCGTCACTACCTTCAGCCTAAAGTTTGGACTTGTACGTACTGAGTTGGATGTACTCATGTTACTCTCTGCACCTCGTGTGCAAATCCAGGTGCTTCTGGTCACAGTGGCGGTTGCTGATTGAGACTTCAAATCTAGGATACTATCAAGGTAGTTGCACGGTGTTCGCAGGCCTTGGCTCCCCTTCTTTATCTCTATTGTATTTCTCATTTATTCTCTAGACACTATAGTGGACTATCTTCGAATTTAGACGCTCATGTACTCAGTGACACCCCGGTTTTGGGTTGCATTATATCGTATTTTGGGATTTATTCTGTTTTCAAAAAGGTTTCTTTAATGTAAACTACTTCCGTCTTTATTTTCAAAGTCATTTTGCTGTGATGAGTTGTTAAGTAGAGGCTGGCCTAGTTCTACGATAGGCATCATCATGAAGGTTGATTTGGGTTCGTGACAAAACTTCACAACACGCACACGCCAAGTGCATTCCTCAATAATGCATTAATAAAAACCAACGAAGGATTAGACTTCTTTGTCTTGAACTAAAATTTTGCAGACACAACAATCATTTTAAGCTTCCTCGAAACTTCCTTTTTTCTTTCAAATATTCCCCCCAAATAAAGATCAGAACAAAGGCTTTAGAGAGAGAAACTTCAACTTCTATCTAGAAAACTCTATCGTACTATAACCCCAATAAACCTTACTCATTAGATGCATGTCAACCTCAGATACTGAGATGGGATGTCCACAATCACCCCTAAGCCTCCAGACATTGATACTTACCAATCAAATAAACCTCTTGGTAATCCTCACCTTACATTCAAAGAAAAACTACTAAGGGGACAGGAAGGAATTGATATAAATATTAGTGTTACCTCTTCCAAACTTGAGAATGTATCTAACTTGGATGCAACTTGCACTCAAGTTACAGAATTGACTACTAAAGGAAAAAGGGTCACACTATCTCAAGATGATCGAAATCGCATGTATATGCCATAGAAATTCTTGGTAATTATTAAACTACAAGGTAAATGAAATCTCCATCAAATATTGAAAAATAAAAGTCCAAGAACTGTGGAAAATGAAAGAAAACTTCCTCCTAATTGATTTAGGGTATTACATAGCAAAGTTCCAGAAATAAGAAAGTATGACATCGGCTCTACAAAATGGACCGTGGTTCATTTTTGGTCACTTTCTCTCATGTTAGAGGTGGGAGCCAAACTTTGTGGAAAAGGAAGCAAAACAAACTCTCACTGCTATATGGCTTCATCTCCCTCACCTACCTACTGAATTTTATGATGGAATTATTATTCAAAAAATAACAAATCCAATAGTCAGATTGTGACGACCTAGCCCATCGTCTCATGAGTTATCGCTCTGTTTCCCCCATTTCTGCTTATTTATGTTTTGTTTATCCGGTTTTGAGGTATCGGGTTGAATCCGGATTGGTTTTGGTGA
Source organism: Nicotiana glauca (assembly GCA_026770625.1). Lineage (NCBI taxonomy): Eukaryota > Viridiplantae > Streptophyta > Magnoliopsida > Solanales > Solanaceae > Nicotiana > Nicotiana glauca. The sequence goes on from MU769544.1 coordinate 26,715, forward strand.
AGTTTGAGACACTTGGTCTCTTTTAAGAAGGTTTAAGTTGGAAAAGTCAACCGGATGTTGACTTATATGTTAGAGGGCTCGGATGTGAGTTCCGATGCTAAGGTGATTTATGACTTAGGAGTGTGATCGGAATGGGTTTTGGAGGTTTGAAGTAGATTTAGGCTTGAATTGGCGAAGTTGAAATTTTGTCGCTCTCCGGTTGGTAGGCGAGATTTTGATATAGGGGTCAGAATGGAATTTTGAGAGTTGCAGTAGCTTCGTTATGTCATTTGGGATGTGTTTGAAAAATTTTAGGTCATTCGGAAATGTTTTGGATTTTTGATCAATAGTGGAATTTGGAAGATTTTTGAACTTAGGCTTGAATCCGATGTGTTTTGGTTGATTTGATGTTGTTTAAGGTGTTTTTATTATTGGAACAAGTTTGAATAAAGTATTAGGATGTGTTCGTGCCTTTGGTTGAGATCCCGGGGGCCTCGGATGAGTTTCAAGGGGTTGAACGGATCATTTTGGAGTTGAGAAAATTGCAGAAATTGCAGGTTCAGCTATTGCAGGATTTTACTCTTCGCGTTCACAAGTGGACCCTCGCGTTCGCGTAGAGTCTGAGGAAGCCAGTGGAATTTCGGCCTTCGCGTTCGCGAGAAGGGCTTCGCATTTGCGGAGGGCTGGGAAGTGACGCATCGTGTTCGCAAGAAGGGCTTCGTGATCGCGTAGAGGAATTGGGTCAGCTGGGTTTGAGGTCAAGTTGTTCAGCGTGTTCGCGGGAGAGGGAGTGCGTTTAAGGGTGTATACTGGGCCATGCCCAGCCCTGAACCGGCCCGAGACCGCGGGCCTTATGGGTCGGTCTCAACGGGCCGGTCTCTAATGGTGCATAAGCCCGTAGCGGACTGGTCCAACCCAAATAGCCCGTGAGCCTAGGACCGTTAAGCCCGGGACAGGCAAGCGGGCTTGGGCCGGTTTAACCAGGCCCAACGGGCCCCAACGGCTATTTTTTTTAAAAAAAATGACCAACGGTCAGATTTTTAAAATCTAGCCATTGGCCTTCAACTTCCAACCGTTTGGGACTTTAAAAAAATATTCATTTGGCCCTCAAACTTTGTTTTAACCGCAAACTTTATATAATTATACTTTTTCCCAATTTTCAATTATAAATACCCCCTTATTCTTTCATTTTTAGTAACAAATTAATCAATCTCTCTCAATCTCTATCTAATTTTCTTCTATAATTGCTTACTTTATTATTGCAATTTCGTGAAAAATTGTGAAGTTGATGAATTGAAGTATTCAAGTCTTCAACGATATTCAATTTTCAAGAAGTTGTTCGTCAACTCGGTAAACTCGTTCCAATTCTTAAGTTTTAATAATATAATCTTTTGTTTATTTTAGTTTGTATAATTATAATTAATATGGCATTTTCTTTGAAAAAATGTTTAGTGGTAAGGGAAAATCTAAAATTGGTGAATCTAGTCGCCAAGCTACTACTCTTCCCCCGGCTCTCCGACTCAGACCTATTACCCGTCCTCCTCCACCTATTATTCTTGATAGTGATAACCATTATTTTCAATTTTTCGATAGTCAATTTTTCCATGATGTTGCACCAGGTCAACAATTAAATGAAGAAGTTATGAATGCTCTTTATCCTAATCAAACTATCTTTGAAAATGATGAGGAAAATGATGATGTAGATGAAAAGCAACCGGATTTAGATGATACACCTACTAGTCCTGTTAATAACCCAACTGATGCCCCGCCTTACCCACCTGTAGTAACCCCTACTTGTAATAGACAACTTACTAAACTCCCCAAAACATTACTTGTTTTGGCACTTTTTTACTCAACTAAGAGAACAAAATAAGGCTAAGTGTAAAACTTGTGGGGGTTTGATAGCGCATAAATTTACTGGAGACCGTCGCGGTACCGGTAGTTTGACTAGACACATAAAGACACACCCTAGAGATAAAGCTAGATATTTTCAAATGAAAGCGCAGCTAGAGGGAAAAAGTGTAGATATTACGGTTAACCCTAGTACAGGTTCAAATCTAGTTCAACCAGGAATTAACATTGTGACCGGTGGCATTTTATATTACGATCCAAATAAAGATCATGAAGAATTAGCAAAAATGGTTACTGTTATGTGCTTACCCTATAATTTTCCTTCTAACCCTCACTTTGTGCATTATATTAGAAGAGTTTTTAATCCTACTTATAAAGGTTGGCATCACGCAATCGTAAAGAGCGATATTTATAAATATAAACATGAATATGAACAATATTTGCGGTACTTATTTACTTATATAAATTGTCGGATTGCTATTACTACTGATATTGGTAGAAGTGGTAAGTGTCACCTCCTTTTTCCGTTACCGCACCCCGCGAAGGGCGTAGTAAAGGGTAAGGGAGTTTTTCCAATTAAAGGACAATCGAAATGGGATTCGTTTATTAAGAGATTCAGAGTCGCCACTTGGGAGATTTATGGTGTCCCAAGTCACCGGTTGAATCCCGAATCGAGGAAAGGTTTGACTCTATTTAACAGTCCGCGAACCAAGAATCCGGATAAGAAATTCTGTTAACCCGGGAGAAGATGTTAGGCATTTCCAAGTTCCGTGGTTCTAGCACGGTCGCTCAACTGTCATATTTGGCTTATTTATCTGATTTTAACAATTATGAACTTATATGCAAGTTTTAACTCTTCACCACTTTTATTATTATTTTAACAGAGAATTGCAACGTTGTGAAAGCGTATCTCGAACCACGTCACATCAATGTACCCGTGATTATCGACACATTTTAACTTCGTTGAGATTTGGATTTGGGTCACACAAATGTGCACCCGAATTTAAGAAATTAATTTATTAAAGGCGCGCCTAGAGCGACTAGCGTACCATTATTTTGGGTAAGGCCGTGAAATTTTGCTAACGGCCCATCCTGAAGTCTAAGTAAAACGCGTATAGAGGGCCCCGCAGTTTATGTATTTTTGTTTGTCGAGGCTCGTCTCATTCATTATTTTTAAAAGAATTACAACGTTATGGAAACGCATCTTGAACCACGTCACAATCAATGTACCCGTGATTATCGACACATTTCGACTTAGTTGAGATTTGGATTTGGGTCACATAAATATGCACCCGAGTTTAAGAAGGTAAGGTTATTTAAAGCACGCGCTTAAAGAGACTAACGCATTGTTAATTTTTTTTTTTTTTGGAAAAGGCCATGAAATTCACTAAGCGACCGATCCCGAAGTCTATACAATTATTATTCATTTATTGAGGGCCCCGCAGCTTGTGCATTCTATTTGGCGTGGCTCATCTTGTTTATTATTTAAAAAGGCCAGCCTAAAAGCAACTACGGTTTGCTATTTATTTTTTGTCTCTAGAAGTAAAGAAAAGTCCTAATTAATTAGCATGCTTGAAAAGGCCCTAACTTGTTAGTTATTAGATTAAACAAACGCAAATGGAAAATTGCACTCGAGCTCGCATAAAGGGAGATTGTTTCGTGCCCTATTCTATAAGCGAATATTACTAAAGCTGAAATTATAATATGCATACGAGATTGACAAAATGTTAAAAAAAAAAACTAATCATTCTCCAAGTTGATTTAAACTAACATTTTTAGATGATTGAGACTAATGGAATTAACTACTAGAAGATGTTATTCTGGATTCAAACACTGGCCTATATACTGCCTAATGGAATCAGATTCTCGGTAGAATTTGCTAAATAATTAAGGCTACATTGCAGTAGGAAGAATGACGAATCACTAATCCATTAGAGTACACAGTCCTAAAATCTGTCTTAAATACAAACACTAATTAAAGATGAAGTCTAAGTAACCAATCCATTAACTATTTGTTTATCATACAAATTACACAATTAACTACATTTAATCTGCAATTGACAACTACAAACTGTGGTTTAAAAACCCAATAGTTCCAGTTAAGTACAAAACTACACCATGCATTCTTATTGAGTCATGACACTAGATGATACGAATACTTATCACATATCTATTAAACTACAGGTACAACACTAATTCATCAATCACCCTAGCATTTTATTTCACTTTTACATCTCACAGCTACATCAGTGTTGATTCGAAAGTGTACCTGGTATTGAAAAAAGAAGAGGAAACATGAGTGATCTGCACAGCAGTAGTATACAACAACAGCAACAACCAGCAACAGATAGAGAACCCAGCAGAATAAATTCCAGGAAAACCAGTAGCAATTTCAAAGGCACCAAAAAGCAACACCAACACCAGAAACCCAGGTATAAAACCAGAAACCCAGGTATAAAACCAGAAATACCAAACAGTAGGTTTCTGAACTACAAACACTCAAAGAAAGAAACTTGGAACTTCAATGAAACAGTAGCAAACCAGTACTGATTTTC
>MU769544.1:31752-49299 GCA_026770625.1 Nicotiana glauca
CCCCCCCCCCCCCCAACTGACCAAAAAAGTCCTCTAAGAAACTAATTTTTAGCCTTCAAAAACCACCTCTATTCTGTCCAAACTCCCTTCTATTTATACCACAAACCAGACCCTTTACTTGAGATACTTAAACAATTCAAAAAATTCTTACCCATGATATTCCCTTACAACCCATTACTAAATATTTTGTTTTCTTTTAATTCATTTGTCCCCCACTATCATTTGTCCCACTCTATTAATTAATTCCTAGCATGGGTAATAAATTTAATTACTTCTTTTAACACCTCCTCATACCACTATGTCTTGTTCCCCACTATGTATTAAACAATATCTTATTTTAATATTATTAGTACTTAGTGGACAAAGCACTCAACATGAATAATTCAGCAAGTTGTCTATTCCCAAACTACCCCCTTGGAAGCCTGAAATTATTGTCCTACCCTGACTCCTTCAATTTGTAACAAAATCTATCAGCTATAACCAATTCAAGCCTAACAATTGACTAATTAAACACATGAAACTAATTCCCAATCAATAGCATTAGGACAAGACAACATGGTCAGATTCACATCAGAAACAAACTTAACAGAACAAACAAGTGGATTCAAATCACTATTTTTTGCCTTAGTCCGTTTTTTGAATCAGTCCATGAATCATAAATTATTTTAGGCATCTTGTAGCTTCATTCCAAATTGATTGTTCACTCCAATGTACTAATGTCCAGTAAGAGCACTAAAGGCAAACATGGAGAATCAGTTTTAAGAGTTATGACAAACTCAATGGAAATGCAAATTAATTCAAACTAAAAGAACTAAACAAAACACCAAAACATCATGCATTAATTAAACAAAGGGGTGAGAAAAAGACCTCAAATAGATTTTGTTAGTTACAGCGACGCTGTATGAATAGCAACTCAGACCGATAAAACCTTGACAGCAACAGGAACTCAAACACGAACATAAATCTGAACGCAACCTCAAACAAACTCCACCGAATATCAGTCTATTCAAATCGAAACTCTGGCTAATGTGAAGTATTCTGGTGACTCAGGAATTGGAGTTGTACAAAATTGCTATCAGTGTTGGAGGCGGAAGAGGTGGCTAAGTGGAGAAGAAGCTTCCATTTTCATTTTTTTTGTAGACATCAGCAACAGAAGCCATTTTCCTTCCTATATATGACTGTGTGTGCGTGTGAGTTCTATGACGGAAAAACTGGAAGGATTTGAGAAGAAAGCATGAAGGGAGGCGGGGTTGATTTGCGGCGACGAAGCAGGCTAGTGGTCGTTTGGTGTTTGGTCGACGACGGGCAGGTTCAGGCGATGGAGGAAGTCGTTTGGACGTGGCTGTCGCTGGCAGAAATGGCTGGTCGTTCATGGCTGGAGACGACGGGCTGAAGATGGTGGCTCATTCTAGGTGGTTGTTTGGAAGAGGGACGACTGGAGCTGGTCGGAAATGACTGCTGGTGGTCGTCGTCCAGGTAAAGGTGACGGGCTGGACGCTTGGTTCGAACGTGGGGGGGTTGCTTGGAGCAATGGTCATTTGGTTAGGGTTGAAGAAGGATGGAGGAGATGGTGGCTCGTTCATGGTTGCTGGTGGACTGGCGGGGAAGGGGTGGTCCGGCGTTGCTGGACGGAAGGAGAAGGTGGAGATGGAGTGTTTGGGAGAAGAGGGTCTTTAGGGTTTGGGGGATTAGGAAAATGAAACACAAAAATGAGAGAAGGGGGGGTTTCTTGGGTTATGGGGCAGACCGGGTCGGGTTGACCTGTTGGGTTTTGGGTTGGACTTGTGAGACACTTGGGCCAGGTTAATTCAAATTAGAATAAGAGGCCCAATCCCATTTTCCTTTCATATTTTTTGCTCTCTTTTTGTTTATTTTTCTTTTCAATTCCTAATTACAAAAAAATCTAAAAATAAATTATAAAACCAAAATTAACTTAAAATACTAATCAACTCCTAATAATAATTATCACACAAAATTAAACAATTAAAAATCAAATCACCAATTCGATATTAAATGCTAAAAATGCAAAGTTCATATTTTTGTGATTTTTCATTTTTGTAAAACAAATTTAATTACTCTTAATTGTAAAATTAAATCCTAAATGCAAATGCGATATATTTTTGTATTTTCCATAATTGAAACAAATAAACATGCAACGACAAATACAAACAATAACACAAAATTCACAACAATTGCAAACAAATAATAATTTATTTTATTTTGAATTTTTTGGGAGTAATTCTTATATAGGGCAAAAATCACGTGCTTATATTTCTCATATAGGGCAAAAATCACGTGCTTACAGTAAGGACTGTGATTATCTAACTGTTACAAGTTATTAGATAGATGAGGAGTGGATAATGCAAAAGAGCATTATTGCTTATAGAATAATTAATTCATGCCACACAGGTAAGTTTATTGCTAACACAGTTGCAGATATTTGTAGATATTTTTGCATTAGAGATAAAATAATGTTAATTTTTATGGATAATACTTCTAGTAACACTAATGCTATAGGCTTACTTACAACTACACTAAATGTTGCATTTAGTAATTATTTTCATGGTAGATGTGTTTGTCATATTTACCATTTAATCGCCAGTGATGGTATGAAAATTTTAAATTTGGAAATTAAAAAGGTTAAAATGGCTCTTAATTGGCTTTTTTTATTTAAACGGTAGAAGTAGACTTAGAGAATATTTTAAAAAATGTGATGAATTTGGCCTTAAAGAAAGAAAGGTTCCTAAAGCTTGTCCACTAGATGGAATTATATGTACGAAAGTTTAGTTGTTGCATATGAATATATAAACCAAATAAATGCAACGTTTAATGCTCGTGTTGGTGATGAGGATGATGATGAAATCCTTACAAATCAAGATTGGACGAATGTTAAAATTCTTATAGATTTTTTAGAACAATTTCATATTGCTACAAATGCATTTTTTGGGCAACATTATCCTACTATTTCAAACTGTTTAGTTTATATTGCAGCACTATGTGATTTGTTTGTTCAATTTTCAGAAGGTTGGGTAATTTATCAAGTTGCTATAACTGCAATAAAAGAAAAGTTTAAAAAATATTTTTTTTCCCTATCCCCCATATTTATGATGTTGCTTCCATGTTAAATCCTACCATGAAATTAGGAGGTCCTCACTTTTGATATTCAAATATTTATAGGGCTTTAGATCTTTTAGATGAGGAATTAGCTACACTTGCAGATGCAAAAGCCTCAATTAAAATAAATGCTCAAAGAATTTATAATGCTTATCAACAAGTCATAGATCATGCTAGACCACATGTTCCAACTCCTACTTCTTCTAGTTCACAATCATCTAAAAGAAGTGCGGGCCTAAAAGCACTTAGTTCTTGGGCGGATTTCAGGGGTTATCACGGTGATAATATTGATGATACTTCACATCTAAATGAGCTTCAAGTTTATTTGTCGCAGGGCCTTGAAAAGGAGAATCCAGACGGCACTTTTGATATTTTGGAATGGTGGAAGGCCAGAGAAAAATACTTTCCGATTCTTGCAAGGATGGCTCGGGATATTTTATGTATTCAAGATTCAACAGTGGCATCAGAGAGCGCTTTTAGTCAAGCGAGACTTTAAATAGGTAATCATAGAGCGTCTATGAGGGAGAGCTTGGAAAAATCAGTACTCTTCAGAGACTGGATCCGTTCGGAAAGAAGAAATTTTGGACTTGCTAAATCATAACCGGAGATAGACGAAGCTTATGAAGAAATGATAGCAGAACTTGCGGAGGATGTTTCTTCGCCCGGAAGCGGTGATGAACAAGCTTCTTTTCCGCCACCACTACGGAAATTCCTCCGGACCTTGAAGGATTTATGAAATTTGTTAGAGATACTATGTAGACTAATATGTAACTTGTACTTTGGCACATGTTCTTTAGTTTTTTTCCTTTTAATGGTGGTATTAGCACCTTGTTATGCTCACTCCATTGGGGGAGGAAGACTAAGAAAGATATTTCTATTTTTGTTAATGTCGTAATAATAAATATTATAAGATATTCCCTTGAATATCTCTTTGAAATTTTTTTTTTTTTGTGTTTAAATTTGAGTCTTTAGAAGATTTAACTTACAATTCTATAATATATTTATAAGAAATTATATAAGGCAATATATATACATAACATACTATACATACTACATAATATATATATATATATATATATATATATATATATAGTTTACAAGAAATTGTCTTAGACAAAAAAAATTCAAAAAAAAAAGCCCGAAATGAAAAAGCCCGTTTAGGCCGTGGGCCCGGCCAATTTAGCACGGAACCATGTGGGCCAGTTCCACACATTAGGACCGTTAGGCCCGGGACCGCCAAAGACCAGACCGCCAAAGCCCGGGACCGTTTGGCCCGTTTAGGCCCGGGCCAGGCACAGAATATAGCCTTAAGTGCGTTAGCGAAGAGTAAGTCTGAGGAACCATCACGTTCACGTAAGAGGAAAGTTATCAAAGTAAATTTGTGCTTCGCGAATGCGAGGGTTTGACCACGTTCGCGAAGAAGAAAATTAAGGCCTGGGCAGAATGTTTTAAGGTCGTTTTATCCACGAAGGTGGGGTTTATTTCTTCCATTGTTAGTCGTTTTTGGAGCTTTTTGAAGGAGATTGAGGAGGGATTCAAGGGGAATAACTTTGAGGTAAGATTCTTAGAGTTAAAACTCGATTATTATGTGAATTCCACCTAGTAAATCATGAAAATTAAGCCAAAAGGTGAAGAACTTGGGCTTGGAAATTTAGACATTTGATTGGGGATTTGAAGGACCATTTGGGGTCGGATTTGAGAACTTTTGGTATGAACTCGTGGGAAGATAAGGAATCCATTGGTGTAAAAATTCCTGAATTTCGAGACGTGGGCCCAAGGGTTGGGTTTTGGTAATTTCGGGATTTATGCCCTTTATTGATTGTTTGCGCTTGGGCTTTGTTCCCTTAGCATATTTTGACATCCTCGTTCTGATTTTGGATAGATTTGACACGTGTGGAAGCCGATTAGAGGGGAAAAGGCGTCGCGAGCTAGAGAATTAGCCGGTTCGAGGTGAGTAATGATTGTAAATGATGTTCTGAGGGTTTGAAACCCCGGATTGCACATCGTAGTGTTATGTTGAGGTGAGGCACACGCTTGATGACAAGTGTGGGGTCGTGCACTGTTGGGGATTGTAACTTGGTCCATCCCGATTGATGATTTTATCGCGTATTTGATTTAAAACTATTTGCTATCATCATTATTTGGGCTAAATGCCATATTTGGGCCTAGTGCCAAATATTTGAACCCTTCGAGGCTTTTCATTAATATTTCCTCACTGTTTTGACTTTATACTTAAACTCAGTCCTATTAGTTTTCACTGTTTTCATACTCAGCCATGTTTACTCAGTTTTAAGACTTGGAATGATATTTTTAAATGATGTTTGGGCTAAGAAATACTGTTTTACTATTGCCCGAGGGGCTTGTGAGGAATTTTGACTAAGTAAGGCCGAGGGCCTATGTTGTGAGGAAACACTGATACTGATTTGAGGCCGAGGGCCTATGTTGTGAGGAAACACTGATACTAATTTGAGGCTAAGAGCCTGAGATATATATGCCATGAGGTGGCTTGATTGATATGAGGCCGGGGGCCTAGTTTTGATGCCACGAGATAGCTTGTTACTGCGTTTGGGCCATAAGGGGCCCCTCCAGGAGTCTGCACACCCCTAGTGAGCACGGGTACCCAATGTGATGTGAGGCTGAGCCTGAGGGGCTGGTATTGTTTCTGAGATGTTGCCCGAGGGGCGGATTTGTTGATACTGTGCCCGAGGGGTGAACTTTTGTTTGTTTATTTTACTTTAGCTACCTGTCAATTACCTGTTTATTTTTTAAGAAAGGATTTTACTTGACTCTTCACTGATTTACTGCTTTTAAATGGTTTACTGCTTCGTTATAGAATGACTTGTGCCTTACATGTTTTCTTACTTTCAGTCGTTATTACATTTGTTACTCACTTTACTCTGTGCACCTTGTGTGCAGATTCAGACACATCCGGTCCTGCTCCCGAGTGTTGATTCATTCGGCTTCAGGCGGATATCGAGGAGTCTTTAGGTAGCTGTTGGCGTTTGCAGCATGGAGCTCCTCCCTATCTCTTTCCTTTTATATTCTTAGTTCAGTACTAAACTCTGTAGTTACATTTGAGTATTGAATTTTGTTAGATGTTCTTGACTTGTGACAACCCGGTATCGGGCTATGTATGGGCTATATTCCGCATATTATACTATCTTTTGCTTAGATTATGGCTTAATTACTCATGTTCGTATGTTTATTTTTGCTTAACTATTTAAAAAGGATGAATTAGTTTAATTGGCTGGCCTTGTCTTCACGAGAGGCGCCAACACGACCGGGTCCGGGTTAGGGTCGTGACTGTTGGTATCAGAGCCTAGGTTACATAGGTCTCACGAGTCATGTGCAGGTTTAGTAGAGTCTCGCATATTGGAACGGAGACGTCTGTATTTATCCTCGAGAGGCTGCAGAACCTTTAGGAAACTTTACATTCTTGAAATTCTTGTCGTGCGAATTTGTTAATCCGAGTACTAAACTTCTGTTGTTCTCTTCTCTCACAGATGGTGAGTACGCACGCTACCGGACAGGGTGGACGACCACCAGTACCACCAGCCGGGTCACTAGAGGCCGAGGATGCGGCCATGGCCATGGTAGAGGCAAAGCAGCGATAGCAGCACCTGAAGATCCACCAGCTACCCCAGTTCAGGACCAGGTCCCAGCTGTGGACCCTCCAGCAGCACTAGCTCATGCACCAGCCTTCCCTATATGAGCGCATCAGAGAGCGCCAATATAATGATCCACATTTGCTTGTCCTTAGGGACAGAGTTCAGCTTGTTGATGCCAGAGATATGACTATTAGAGATGATGGGGTGTTAAGGATGCAGGGCCGGATTTGTGTGCCCAATGTAGATGGGCTTCGGGAGTTGATTCTGGAGGAGGCCCATAGCTCGCGGTATTCTATTCATCCAGGAGCCGCGAAGATGTATCAGGATCTAAGACAGCATTATTAGTGGAGGAGAATGAAGAAAGATATTATGGTATTTGTAGCTTGGTGTCTCAATTATCAGCAGGTGAAATATAAGCATCAGAGACTGGGTGTCTTGCTTCAGCGGATGGATATTCTAGAGTGGAAGTGTGAGCGGGTCAGTATGGACTTTGTAGTTGGGCTCCCACGGACTTTGAGGAAGTTCGATGCTATTTGGGTGATTATGGATCGGCTGACCAAGTCCGCGCACTTCATTCCTATCTGTACTACTTATTCTTCAGAGCGGTTAGCAGAGATATATATCCGGAAGATTGTTCGGTTGCATGGTATCCCAGTTTCCATAATTTCAAATCGGGGCACTCAATTTACTTCCCAGTTTTGGAAGACTGTTCAGCGGGATTTAGGTACTTAGGTGGAGTTGAGCACAGCTTTTCACCCTTAGGCAGACAGGCAGTCCGAGCGCACTATTTAGATATTGGAGGATATGCTATGCGCTTGTGTTATTGATTTCGGAGGGTCATGGGATCAGTTTCTACCGCTTGCAGAGTTTGATTATAACAATAGCTACTAACCGAGTATTTAGATGGCTCCATATGAGGCTTTGTACAGGAGGCGATGTAGATCTCCAGTTGGTTGGTTCGAGCTCGGCTAGGCTAGGCTATTGGGGATAGATTTGGTTCAGGATGCTTTAGATAAGGTGAAGGTGATTCAGGAGAGACTTTGTACAGCGCAGTCGAGGCAAAAGAGTTATGCTGACAGGAAGGTTCGAGATGTGTCCTACATGGTTGGTGATAAGGTTCTGTTGAAGGTTTCGCCCACGAAGGGTGTTATGAGATTTGGAAAGAAAGGGAAGTTGATTCCGCGGTTCATTGTGCCTTTTGAGGTGCTTTAGAGGATTAGGGAGGTGGCTTACGAGCTTGCTTTGCCACCCAGCTTGTCGAGAGTGCATCCGGTGTTCCATGTTTCTATGCTCCGGAAGTATATTGGAGATCCGTCTCATGTTCTGGATTTCATCATGGTTTAGTTGGAGGGTGATTTGACTTATGATGTGGAGCCAGTAGCTATTTTGGAGCGTCAAGTTCGAAAGTTGAGATCAAAAGATATAGCTTCGGTGAAAGTGTAGTGGAGAGGTTGGCCCATGGAGGAGCCTACCTGGGAGAACGAGCTGGAGATATGGAGCAGATATCCTCACCTGTTTGAGGCTTCAGGTATGTTTCTTGACTCATTCGAGGACGAACGTTTGTTTAAGTTGGGAAGGAAGTGACGACGCCAGTCGTCTCATGAGTTACCGTTTTGTTTCCCCCATTTCTGCTTCTTTATGTTTTGTTTATCCATGTTTTGAGGTATCAGGTTGGTTGGATTGAAGCCAGATTTGGTTTTGGTGAAGTTTGAGACACTTAGTATTTTTAAGAAGGCTTAAGTTGGAAAAGTCAACTGGATGTTGACTTATGTGTTAGAGGGATCAGATGTGAGTTTCGATGGTTCGGTTAGCTTTGGGAGGTGATTTATGACTTAGAAGTGTGATCGGAATAGGTTTTGGAGGTTTTGAGTAGATTTAGGCTTGAATTGGCGAAGTTGATATTTTGGCAATTTTTGGCTGGTACCCGAGATTTTGATATAGGGGTCGGAATGGAATTCCGAGAGTTGCAGTAGCTTTGTTATGTCATTTGGGATGTGTGTGCAAATTTCAGGTCATTCAGACATGGTTTGGTTGGGGTTTTTTATCAAAAGCGGAATTTGAAAGATTTTTCAACTTAGGCTTAAATCCGATGTGTTTTGGTTGATTTGATGTTTTTGAGGTGTTTTGATGATTGGAACAAGTTTGAATAAGGTATTAGGATGTGTTCGTGCCTTTGGTTGAGGTCCCGGGGGGCCTCGGGTGAGTTTCGAGGGGTTGAACGGATCATTTTAGAGTTGAGAAAATTGCAAAAATTGCAGGTTCAGCTGTTGCAGGTTTTTACTCTTCGCGTTCGCGAGTAGACCCTCGTGTTCGCGTAGAGTCTGAGGAAGCCAGTGGAATTTCATCCTTCGCGTTTGCGAGATGTGCTTCGCATTTGTGGAGGGCTAGGAAGTGACGCATTCGCGAGAAGGGCTTCGCGATCGCGTAGAGGATTAGGTCAGCTGGATTTAAGGTCAAGTTGTTCAGCGCATTCGCGGGAGAGGGAGTGCGTTCGCGAAGAGTAAGTCTGAGGAACCATCGTGTTCGCGGTGGTCATTTCGCGTTCGCGCAAGAGGAAAGTTGGTCAAAGTAAATTTGTATTTTGCGAACGCGAGGCTTTGACCGTGTTTGCGAAGAAGGAAATTAAGGCCTGGGCAGAATGTTTTACGGTTATTTTGCCCGCGAAGGTGGGGTTTATTTTTTCCATTGTTGGTTGTTTTTGAGCTTTTTGAAGGAGATTGAAAAGGGATTCAAGGGGAATCACTTTGAGGTATGATTCTTGGCTTTAAAACTCGATTATTATGTGAATTCCACCTAGTAAATCATGTAAGTTAAGCCAAAAGGCGAAGAACTAGGGCTTGGAAATGTAGACCTTTGATTGGGGATTTGAAGGACCATTTGGGGTCGGATTTGAGAACTTATGATATGTATGAACTCGTGGGAAGATAAGCAATCTATTGGTGTAAAAAATTTAGAATTTCGAGACGTGGGCCAGGGGATCGGTTTTGGTAATTTCGGGATTTGTGCCCTTTATTGATTGTTTTCGCTTGGGCTTTGTTCCCTTGGCATATTTTGACGTTCTCGTTCTGATTTTGGATACATTCGACGCGCGTGGAGGCCGATTCGAGGGGAAAAGGCATCACAAGCTAGAGAATAGCTGGTTCGAGGTGAGTAATGATTGTAAATGATGTTCTGAGGGTTTGAAACCCCGGATTGCACATCGTAGTGCTATGTTGAGGTGAGGCACACGCTTGATGATGAGCGTGGCGTAGTGCACTATTGGGGATTATGACTTGGTCTGTCCCGATTGATGATTTTACCGCGTATTTGATTGAAAACTATTTGCTATCATCATTATTTGTGCTAAATGCCATATTTGGGCCTAGTGCCAACTATTTAAACCCTTGGGGGCTTTTCATTGATATTTCCTCACTGTTTTGACTTTATACTTAAACTAAGTCCTGTTAGTTTCCAGTGTTTTCATACTCAACCATGTTTACTTAGTTTTAAGACTTGAAATGATGCTTGGGCTGAGAAATACTGTTTTACTATTGCCCAAGGGGCTTGTGAGGAATTTTGATTGAGTAAGGTTGAGGGCTTATGTTGTGAGGAAACACTGATACCGATTTGGGGCCGAGGGCCTGAGATATGTACGCCACGAGGTGGCTTGATTGATATGAGGCCGAGGGCCTAGTTTTGATGCCACGAGATGGCTTGTTATTGCGCTTGGGCCGTAAGGGGCCCCTCCAGGACTCTGCACCCCCCAGTGAGCGCGGGTACCCATTGTGATATGAGATTGAACCCGAGGGACTGGTATTGTTTCTGAGATGTTGCCCGAGGGGTAGATTTGTTGATACTGTTCCCGAGGGGCGAACTTCTGTTTGTTTACTTTACCTTAGCTGCCTATCAATTACCTATTTATTTTTTTAGAAAGGATTTTACTTAACTCTTCATTGATTTTCTGCTTTTAAATGGTTTTCCTGCTTCATTAGAGAATTCCTTGTGCCTTACATGTTTTTTTACTTTGAGTCGTTATTTATATTTGTTATTCACTGAGTTGGAGTACTCACTTTACTCCATGCACCCTGTGTGCAAATTCAGGCACATCTAGTCCTGCTCTCGAGTGCTGATTCATTCCACCTTCAGGCGGATCTCGAGGAGTCTTTAGGTAGTTGTTGGCATTCGCATCCCGGAGCTCTTCCCTATCTCTTTCCTTTTATATTCTTAGTTCAGTACTAAACTCTGTAGTTACATTTGAGTATTCGGTGTTGTTAGATGCTCGTGACTTGTGACACCCCGGTATCGAGTTGTATATCGGTTGTATTCCGCATATTATACTATCTTTTGCTTAGATTATGGCTTAATTACTCATGTTCGTATGTTTATTTCTGCTTAACTGTTTAAAAAGGGTAAATGTGATTTAATTGGCTGGCTTTGTCTTCATGAGAGGCGTCATCACGACTGGGTCCGGGTTAGGGTCGTGACATAGATTAATGAAAATAAATGCATGCACATCAGCAACTCTGAGAGGGCGTTATGCAAGATTATTTGTGGAACTACCATTGGATCAACCAGTTGCAAAAGTTATTCTAATTGGGGATCACAAAAAAATAATTGAATATGAAGGAAATAATTTCCTATGTAAATCGTGTGGAAATTTGGGACACATTATGTCTCAATGCTCAACCCCAGCAAATGCAATTTCTGATATGCCCAACAAAAGGAGGATAGAATTTAATCAACAAGAAGATCAACATACCCACACTCTCAATGACGAAGAAGACTGGCAAACAGTGACGTTCCTAAAAATAAAAAGATCGCGGGGAAGGAAAACCAATCGAGGGAAAATAAGCTACTTCTGAGGCAGACATTAATGTCAAAATTTTCAATGCCTCCACAAATAAGTACATTAATTCTCAAAAGCTGAAATTTTTCAATAAAGATTCATCTTCCATGCCCACTAGCCAAGGTAATAAGGCCCATACGTTAATGTCTAAAAGCACTAGACCATCAAAACTTACTGTGATTTAACTGGAAAACTGCTTTTCAATAATGAATAATGAGCACATTGGTTTAGCTAATACCTCCCTAAAAAATAATTCAAAATTAGATATTAAAACATGCACGCAAGACAACACAGGGAAAAGTAACACGTCTGATTATGGTGAGGCCCTTGGTGTCATAGGCAAATCATCATGCATGACCGTTAATCTTCCTACTAATCCTACTACAATTGCTAATCAAACAAACCACGTCAATAACTGCCTTAACACTCCTTACTATAATAGTATCCTTAATTCCTCCCTAACCAAAGATAACAACATTAATACTAACCTACACTTGTCAAAAGATGTACTCCACGTAAACCAAATGCTTGAAAGATTTAAACACGTGGCTAAGACTTTGCATGCAAAATCTGTGGATATATCTACCACGCTATCCCGCTCTAATTGCATCCAAATAGATTCAATCATTCCCTGCTCCACAAATCCTTTCAATTTAAACCATAATAATAGTACTAACAATGCCAAGAATCCCACTAAACCACCGGAGGAGATACCGCCTAGTCCAAATTCTTCTCCACCACCGACTCTTGAACATGGCAAACCCGCAACTTCTTCAACAACTTCAAAACCCTCCGATCATCTATGCCCAACTTCCCATGCCTCAAGATTATCACCCACTATCTTGGATACAACTAGGTTTAATGGGGAGGGGTCTCATGCTCAATGCCACAATCAATGAACAGGAAAATGTGATTCTAATCCAAAACTCCCAATACTTACCCCAACTAGTGGCTGAGGGATTACACCTAGCAATGAGCAATTACATGAATCATGTATAGGTGAACAATATTCTTCAAACCCTGGCCTCACCAATGAACCCAAACCTAGTTCAGGAAATGGGAGCACAATGGAACCTACCTCCACACTTCAACCCCATTCCTATACTACCCCAAAAGATGGGTCTGGATCTATCCTTCTTTCCACCAGAAGCATTGACTGCAGTCAATCCAATCCCGATGCAATGGGAGATACCACAACCCCAATGCAGCAACAAATCCCAACATGCTAATGCCCATGGCAGACATGAACCTCAATCCCCCAGTGGTACCAAACGCAAGCAATCAAGTGGAAGAGGAATTGATCGAACAAATAAACTTAGTAGAAGAATCTGTGGTAGAATTATCAAAACCTAGACGAGGTAAAAGTCTTTCTCTTTAGGGAAATTCAAGAGAAGAGCCATATTCTTGTGTAGACATGTGATTTTTGACCCTCCAAGATTTTTCATATTTTAGGACCTAAATATTTAATTTAGGCCTAATATAGTTATTTCAACTAATTTTTACTCTTTTACTTTATTTTATTACAAGGAAGTGAAAATTACAAAAAAAATAATTTCATCAATATTTTTGTAGTCATTTTTAATTCTGAAAAAAAAATTGTTTATTTTGAAAATAGTAGGGCTAATTAATATTTTTAATAATATTTCTATATGGATAGATTTTTAGTTAATTAGGCTAGTTTTAAGCAAAGCTAGTTATAAAGGCCCAAGTTTCAAGCCCATAATTTTTAGGCACATACCCGTAACCTAATCCCTACTCTTATATAATACTACCTAACACCTAAAATCAACCGACACTCTGAGCTAGAACGGCAGATCTGCACAAAAAAAGAAAAAGGCAACGTCAGTCCCTTCTCCCTCGGAGACGTGTAAAAACGGCAGTGAGTTTCAATTTAGTTGGATCGTTCAAAGGACACTCTCTAGATTCTTTGTCTTATTTCCTTAAAGGTGACTTTGGTGCTGCTTTTCCCGTCGCTCCAAAGTTTTCGGTCTCGTTTCCGTTGAAATCTCCGTTGACAATTGAGTCTGCTCACAAGAAAGGAGCTGGTAGCACTAAGAACAGTCGAGATTCTCTTGGATAATTGACGTAAAGGTTCTCTTTCACTCCCAGTGTAATTCTTCTATTTCCTTTTGTAATTACAAACTTGATAAATGTTATTAATATTTTAGTGCTTAAATTTGTGTTGAATTGAAGAACGTCCATCATGTTACTTTTCTGTTAACTTGATGCATTATCTTGTTATTGTCTTCATGCTTTATCATAGGAATAATATGAACGTTGTAGCAATTATCTTCTAGTATTATTTTGCATAAGTTATTTCATTTGCAACTTGCTGAATGATAGTCTTTTCATGTAATAGGCAATCTCTTTAATTACAGTAATAGTTAAATGTTACACTTATTCACAATAAAATCCCAAAACGCATGGCCTTATTTAATTCATTTTGATCCTTAGAAATTAAGGCTGCTATTTAGTTAAATTTTCCATTGCCCTCGCAAAGTTAAAATGCGTAGTTGCTTTATGCGCGTTATTTAATAATTTACCTTCCTAAACTCGGGTGCGCATTTTATGTGACCCAAATCCAAATCTTAATAACGTTGAATAAAATGTGTTTCGGATTGCGGGTGCATTTCATGTGACGCGGTCCAAAGACATGTTTTAGACGACGTTAAATCTTCTTTAAAATGAATAAAAGTGGTTATAAAGTTAAAATTGTACCATAGGCTAAAACATGTATTAAAATCATATAATAGGCCAATTGTAATGGTTTAAGCGACCGTGCTAGAACCACGGAATCCGGGGATGCCTAACACCTTCTCAGGGTTAACAGAATTCCTTATTCAGAATTTCTGGTTCGCAGCCTTCAAAAGGAAAGTCGAATTTTCCTCGATTTGGGATTTAAAATAAACCGATGACTTGGGACACCAAATAAACTATCCCAAGTGACGACTCTGAAAAAATAAATAAATAATCTCATTTCTAATAATGTCACTTAAAGTGGAAAAACTCTCTTATATACTATCTTTCGGGGTGGTGTGTAAAAAAAAGGAGATGTGACAGCATGTCCACAGAATCTCTATAAGTGTGCAATGGACATTCTTCCCCCACAAAATCCAACTATGGGAAACGTGGCAATAATCATAGTTCCCTCTCTAAGAGAAATTTATGTGGAACATTAGGGTGAAAATAATGAGGATTTTAGGGAGCTTATGGATCAATACAGGTCATTCATGGTTACTCTCCTTGAAACCAGAATGCATAACCACGTTGCTCTTTTGAACGACTTTGGATTTTCTTTAATGATTGAGATAGCAGGAGAAGGCCAGGCCGGTGGTATGGTAATTCTCTGGGATCATGCTAAAGTAAATGTCCAAAACTTTATCTGTAGAAATCATGAAATTTATGCTACTATTGAGGTACTCCCTATTAGACTTACTTGGCTATTTTCTTTCATTTACGCTAGCACGAATACAGTCATTTAGGATCACTGCAGAAAAATATTAAAAATATTTCGGATAATTACAAAGGGACTTGGCTAGTTGGAGGTACTTTTAATGATGTTTTTAAAGATAATGAGAAACTGGGTGATAGGTCAATAAATCGTAGAAGGGCTGCCAGCTTTGGTCCAGTTTAAATTATTGTAATTTAATTGATCTTGGTTTTAGAGGTTGCAAATATACTTGGTCCATCCACAGATTGTCTAATAGTCTTATCATGGAACGTCTTAATAAAGATTTTGGTAATGAATAGTGCATTCAAACATTTTTCAAATACTTCTACTTAGGGGTGTACATAGGCCGGGTTGGTTCGGATTTTTCAATTACCAAACCAAACCAATAGTGTCGGATTTTTAAATCTATAAACCAAACCAAACCAACGAAATCGGATTTTTTAATCTCGGGTTTTCTCGTGTTTTACGGATTTTCTCTGTTTTTCGGATTATTTTTTTTCGATAAGTCTTCATAGCACAAATATATAACTTGTGCTCCACATACTTCTCTAATCCTACAAGGATACAAGAATATAATGTATTTTTTCAAGAAAATAATACAATAATATGAGATGCGTCATAACATTGTACTAAAATATTCAATAACAAAAATACTAAAATCCATAAAGAAAATATTACCAAGTAATAAGCCATAATAAATATTAACATAATCTAAAAGTAATATATAAGACATGCTTAAATAAGTACAAGTATAAGTATATTAGCTACATAACTAAGCACTAAAGAAAGAGATAAACTAAGTTATGCATTTTCAATATAAACAATGCAAAATTAAAAAATAGATATCCACACTATTGTCATTTCTAGTGTTGAATTGAATTTTCTTAGTTAGCATTAGTATTGATGTGAAGTTTATTTGAATTACTACCTCTATAAACTATAAAATTTATTGGACCATTCAAGAATATTAATTCCAAACTTGAAACAATATGTTTAAAGATAAAACTGTGAAAAAGTTTAAGAAATATTTATGAATTGTATTAAAAATAAATATTTATATGTATAAAATATTTGTAAAAATTGAATAAATGTAATATCGGGTTGGTTTGGTTTTGGTTTGACTTTTTTTAGTTAAAACCAAATCAAACCAATTATGGTCGGGTTATTTTTTCCAACACCAAACCAAGTCAAACCAACCCATGATCGGATTTTTTTTCCGGTTTGACTCGGATTACCGGTTTGGTGCGGTTTATCGGTTTTCTTTGTACACCCCTTCTTCTACTACTCACTTGCCAAAAACTCACTCGGACCACAATCCATTGCTAGTTAATCTCATTACTAAACAAAGCCCTCAATATCCAAAACCTTTCTGCCTTGAATCTTTTTGGTAATCTTTTTGGTATAGGCACCTCAATTTCAAAAATATTGTGTCAAATGCTTGGTCTAACAATTCCTTCACCATGGCTACATCCACTTTTAAAGACAAAATCATTAACAAAAAAAATACTGATTCTAGTTACATTTTCAAAAATAAAAAAAACGCACCCTATCCAGACTTAATAGCATCCAAAAATCTCTTTCTTATCATGCTAGTATTTTCCTACAAGATTTAGAATCTTTCCTAAAGAATGATTACAACGGTATTCTAAAAATTGTGGAGGACTACTGGAAACTCCGATCTAGAATTCATTGATTAAATGAAAGTGATGCAAATTCTAAATTTTTATCAAATTATAGCCACAAATAGGAAAAGAAAAAATAAAATTATTTTCTTTAAGGATGATAACAACAATTGGATTGATGATCCAGATGCCATAATAAATCATACTTTTAATTATTTTATGAATACTTTTACAACTTCCCATGTCACTAGCAACTGGAATAGCATTACTTCAATAATATTGACCTTTCCTCCCATGAAAACCCTTTCACTGAATCCGAGATTACTAAAGCTTGCTTCACTTTTAAACCTTATAAAGCACCGGTCCGGATGATCTTCACCCATTTTTCTTTCAAAAAAATTGGGGTATAATAGGGAAATCAGTGATTAGTTTATGTTAAGGAGCATTTAATAGTGGAACCATCCCGGACGGTATTAATGATACTTTCCTTTGCCTAATCAGCAAATACAAAATCGATTAAAGCCTTTCTTGAATTCTATAATCAGCTCATACCAATCTAGCTTCTTTTAAAATAGAAAGGCTTGTGACAACGTTATCATCATCCAAGAAATTATCCTCAAATAAATAAATATTGTGGTAAAAAGAATATCACTATTCTAAAAATTGACCTAGAAAAGGCTTTTGACCACCTTGAATGGTCCTTTGTCCATAAAGCCCTTACCTATTTTAGATTCACACCCACTATTTGTAAGCTTATGATGAACTGTGTTACAACTAGTAGAATAGTTGTCCTTGTTAATGGTTCAAGAACAAATTTCTTCACCCCCAGCAGAGTTGCAGAGGCATCAGGCAAGGTAATTGATCACGCCCAAAGTATATCCTCTAAATAGGATTCTGCGGACGTTGCAAATAAAACCCAAGTATTAA
>MU769545.1:0-98054 GCA_026770625.1 Nicotiana glauca
TAAGGGAGCTAGCTGCAACGCACATAGTGAAAGTGTTTTGCGGGTGTCAGATCTCTTTTTCTCTGTTGAATGAGTAAAGTGTAAACATGTTCCGAAATTATCCTAGAAAACTATGACAAAATTATCGAGTATCAGAAAACAAGACCACTAAACAATTAATCGTAAAACAAAAATCAGTTTAAGGAAGTAATCAAAAGAGAATTAAGTACTTTACCCTAGAATAAAACCGTATAAACTATTTGAGGAATTTTATTTTTTTGGACTAAAAATAATGTAAGCAAAAATCAGAAAGAATAGAAGAACATATAAAATAACTAAAAATAAAAGAACATGAACTTAGCTTTCTCTTTTTTCGTTATTACTCTGCTCTTCCCTTCTTTTTCCTCATCCTTCTTGAGAAAACAGTGTAATATCCGTTCACTCTCTTCAAACGCATATTCTACATGATTGGTAATAATTTGAAGGGAAAAGAATATAGCTATGGCATGAGGAAGGTGAAAAGAACCTGGAGTATGAATTTTGGAAGGTTTGGGGTGGCGGCGCCGCCGTGTGGCGGCGCTAGGGTTTGGTGATTTCGGAGCGTTTGGTTAATCTCTGAAGTAAACTGGTAGGGGGACTGTGGTGAGAGGATGATGGAGAAGAGGTGGCGTGAATTTGGTGGCACTTGAACGCCGACCGCCGCCGTAGAGCGAATTCCGGCGACGGTCGGATGGGGTCTGTGGTGAAGTGAAAGAGACGATGATACATGGGTCTCTGAATTTAGGGTTATACATAACATTTATTTTGCTAATTTTTAGAGTGACCAANCATTTCAGCCTTCTATTATTTGCCCTATACTTTTTGTATTATATTTTTGTGTTGTATCTTTTGTATTTCCTTTCTTTTGTTTATTTTATTTTATATTTTGTATTTTTTATTTTATTTTATTTTCTTTTGTATTGTTTGTAATTTTTTCTATTTTGTATTTATTTTGATTTTATTAAAATTGTTAAACTAATTAACTTTATTTATGGCAATTTTCAATTAAAGCATAAAAATGTTATTTTGATTTTTCTCTTTAATTTGTTAAAATGAATTAATACCTACTCCATGTGAAATTAAATGCATATTTTTTTTTGTATTTTTTTATTTATCATGCGCAAATAACATACCAAAATTCACACAAATTGTAAACATAAAGAAAAATTATTTATTTTGAATTTTATGGGAATAACTCATATATAGGGTAAAAATCACGTGCTCACGGCACTCTTTGACCATTGTCCTATACCGCTCTCATATCTCATGGAACGACTCATTTGACTCTTGTTTGAATGCTAGAATCTCGTCTTTAAGAGTAGCCATATGCTCGGGATAAAAGAACTTGGAAATAAATTTCTTTGCCAACTCATCCTACGTATGGATGCAATAATTTGGAAATATGTCTAACCAATCCAAAACTTTCCTTCATAGAGAGAAAGGAAATAGCCTTAATCTTAAAGCATCCTCGGAGACGTTGGTCTATTTACTCCCCTAATAAGTGTCCACAAACTACTTCAAGTGTTTGTATCCATTTTTACTTGAAGTCCCGCCGAAGAATATCCATTGCTCTAGCAATATGAGCATTACATTTGTGATATGAAGTTGCCCGCCCTAATGCGGGACGTGACTATGGCACTTGCATACCCTTTATTTGGCAACAGCTGTTGTGGAGCTTTTCTTGGTGGATGTGGGGGTGGAACTAGGACATTGTCTTGAGGCTCCCAGCCTCTTCTATAGTAATTATATTGTATAACTACTCTTAGAAAGGCTTGTGACTTGTACTACCAATTTTGGGAATGGAAAATTGTTTTGAGAAATTTCATTCTGAGTTAATAAGTATCAATGTTATTTCGGTTAATGTTAGGCTTACCTAGTTTAGAGACTAGGTGCCATCACGACTTCTTTGGAGGGATTTTTGTGTCGTGACACGTAGAATATCATCTGCGGCCACAGAATGTGAAGGAAAGTCCAGCAGAAAAAGTTGCAAAGTGCGGTCCGCACATAAATTGTGCGGCCACAGAAGCTGGGTAATAAGCAAAGTTTAGAGAGTCTGAATTTTAAGACCATCAGAAGTGCGGAGCGCACAATTATTGTGCGACCACAATTACAATTGTGCGGACCACATAAAGAGTGCAGTGCGGCCGCAGTCTAGAAATATATGGTCGTAGATTTCCAATCTTGTCAAGTTGAATAAAAGTGTGAACCGCACATGAAATTGTGGCCGCAAAAGCTCTGAAAGGGCATTTTTTCCGAAATTTTCAGCCCTGTATAAATAGAAGAGTTTCATTTTTCTAAATCAACTTTTGACATCAACAGCTACAGTAGCCGTTTATCCGTACTTATTTTAGTAGTTTTTCAACTTTTCAGTTATTTTAACGTATATTTTTCACTTTGAATTTGCATTATGAATTTAATTAGCATCTCTTCTTCTATTTTTTCAATTTCAAGCATGAGTAGCTAGACTTTTATTGGGGTTGTGACCAAACCCTTGTGTGTAAACCTTATGGGTGATTTAGCATCTCTTCTTCTATTTTTTCAATACATAAAATTAATGGTTGAAAACATTAGTTCATACCTATTGGATTCGGTCTCTACTTGAGAAAGAGAGACTTACTCTAGAAAAACTTGGCTAACAAAAGATTGGGTCAATTGAGAGATTGATAATCTCAATTAAAGAGTTGAACATAGAGATATTAATAACCCGACTTGAGCTTTTATCAATCATTTTTTGCAGTACCAATTTGGACTTGAGAAAGCTAAATTGGGAAAATCACTCTCTGACCGAGAGTTATTGAGTGTGTAACGGAGTGTTGATAGCTATAATACACCCCGACCAATAAAAAAAAGCATTAATGTTTATATCCCATTAGGCAAACAACTAGGTGATGGTTATAGCCCTAGGCTTTTTACAAACCTTAAAAAATAACAAAAACAATTTCTTAGTTCATTTCTTTATCGTGCAAGCTTAGCTTAAATAGACCAAGAAACAACCCAACTTTGTGGAAGTCTAAATTGAGATAGTTCAAGCTCATACTCTATAATATATACTCCTAACTCTCATTCATAGCTATCCGTGAAAAATACCCTGACTCCTTGTTGGGTATTACTATTGAACTTGTCGTTTTATAACCTTGAATTGAGGAGTGACTTGGACGGGATCAAATTTTGGCGATGTTGCCAGGGAGCTAAAAATGGATTTAGCTATATATTTGATTTTGTGTGTGAATTTTCTTCTTTTCCTTCCGCGTTATTGATTTTTGTAAATCATTTTTCGGTGCAACAATGGCAAATAACAATGATCAACTTGAAAACATGCCTTTGGGGGTTGTGGACGTCGAAGATGACAAAGTTGAAGAGGTTCCACTTGAACCACAAGCATGGTGGTAGCCGGATCTCAAGTCTATCTTTGAAAACACCCTCGCACCCTAAAGTTGGTCGAACAAATCATCAATCCTCGGCAACGGATATTTATTCTTGATCGTCACTTTGTTCAATTGCCGGTAATCAATGCACATCCTTATCGAACCATCTTTTTTTTCACAAATAATACCGGCGCACCCCAAGGGGAAACACTAGGTCTGATAAAACCCTTCTCCAGCAAATCCTGTAACTGGTCCTTTAACTCCTTCAACTCTGGCAGGGCCATGTGATACGGCGGAATAGAGATGGGTTGCGTGCCCGGAGCCAGATCAATACAGAAATCAATATCCCTATCGGGCTGTATACCCGGCAGGTCCGAAGGGAAAACCTCGGGGAACTCCCGAACAATAGGAACGGAATCAATAGAAGGGACCTCTACGCTGGAATCATGAACATATGCCAAGTAAGCTAAACACCCCTTCTCGACCATACGTCGAGCCTTCACATATGAAATAACACTACGGGTGGTATGACCTGGGGTCCCTCTCCACTCTAAACGGGGCAAATCTGGCAAAGCCAGGGTAACGATTTTGGCGTGACAATCTAAGATAGCATGATATGGGGACAACCAATCCATCCCTTATATAATGTCGAAATCCACCATGTCTAGGAGCAATAAATCAACACGGGTCTCTAGACCCTCAAACACTAGCACACAGGAACGATGAACTCGGTCGACCACTATAGAATCACCCACCGGTGTAGATACATAAACAGGAATACCCAAAGCATCACTAGGCATAACCAGGTAGGGTGCAAAATAGGACGACACATACGAATATATAGACCCAGGGTCAAATAGTATTGAAGCATCTCTATCGCAGACCAGAATAATACCTGTAATAACAGTATTTGAGGACTCAGCCTCTGGCCTAGCTGGCAAAGTATAACAGGGGCTAGGCCCCACCTCCATGAGCCATGTCTCTGGGACGATCAGCTACTGGTTGACCCCTGCCTCTAGCGGTCCGAGATCCACCTCTACGGTCTCTACCTCCACCTCTATGATCCCTACCCCCGCCTCTAGCTGGCTGGACAAGTTGTACATCACCTGGTGCCTGAATCATGGGGTGAGGACCCTGCTGCTGAGAACTACCCAAGGCTCGAGGGAAAAATCTGACAATATGACTCGGCTCACCACAACCATAACAAGCCCTCGGTTGCTGAGACTACTGGCCCTATCGACCTGAATGTCCTCCCTAGAAGCTCTGAAGTGGCGGTGCACTGATGGGAGCTGGTGGTGCACTGAAGGACTGCTGATCAGAATAATGCCGCTGAGAACCACCACCGCCTGGAGTACTATGAGAGACCTGGAGTGCTGACTGAAAGGGCCTCGGTGGATGGCCTCTACCATAAGAATCCCTACCTCCAGACAAGGTACCACTGAACCTACCAGAATGACGAGGCCTCTTATCCGACCCCTGACCACCTCCTCGTGCAAGAGCCATCTCAACTCTGCGGGCCGCATTGGCCGCCTCCTAAAAAGATATCTCACTCCTGGCTCCCACAGCCATCTGGAGACGGATCGGCTGAATTAACCCATAGACAAACCTCCACACCCTCTCTCTCTCTCGGTGGGGAGTATAACAATAGCATGGCATGCCAGACCAATAAAACGGGTCTTATACTGCGTGACTGTCATAGTGCCCTGCTGGAGGTGCTCGAACTGCCTGCGGAGAGCCTCTTACTGAGTAACTAGGAGAAACTTCTCCAAAAACAACTCTGAAAACTGATCCCAAGTCAGTGATGGTGACCCTGCTAGCCTGGATAAACAATAGTCCCTCCACCAAGTCTTGGCGGATCCTGTCAGACGAAAGGTGGCGAAGTCGACCCCATTGGTCTCCACAATACCCATAGTCTGGAGAACCTCATGGAAGCTGAACAAGAAATCATGTGGGTCCTCTGTAGAAGCTCCGCTGAATGTGGTGGTGAAGATCTTGGTTAACCTATCAAGACTCCATAAAGCATCCACGGACATAGCCGCTCCGTCGCTGGTCTGAGCCGCAATACCTAGCTGAACTGCCACAGCCGGCTGAACTACAGGAACCAGAGCCTGGGGAGCTACCTGCTCCGGAGTACGTGTAGCAGGAGTCTGAACTCCTCCTCCAGCCTGAGAAGTGGGTGGTGCTACTGGAAGCAAACCCGCTCTAGTGACGCTCTCCATAAAGCCTTCTAGTCTGACCAAGGCGTCCTGAAGATCTAGGGTGACCATGAATCCTCCCAGGACCTGAGCTGCGCCCACCAGAGCTATTGGGGCTGGAACCTCCTCATCATAATCAATATGAGGCTCCACCTCTAGGACTGCTGCCCGGGGCTGAGCTCTGCCCTTGCCTCAGCCGGTGCCATGGCCTCGCCCTCTGCCTCTCGAAGGAGCTACTGCTGGAGGCTCGGGCTGCTGCGCGGTAGAAGAAGAAGCATGTGTTCTCGCCATCTACGAAATAATAGAGCAGAAGGACAATCAGTATTTGAGAGACAGAATCGCACGACAAGAAGGAACAAAAGTGGAATTTTCCTAACTCCGTATCCTCTGGGGATAAATACAGACGTCTCCATACTGATCCCTCAGACTCTACCAAGCTTGTCCGTGAGTAGTGAAACCTATTTAACCTAGTGCTCTGATACCAACTTGTCATGACCCAGATTTCCCACCCTCGGGAGTCGTGATGGCGCCTACTAATAGGAGCTAGGCAAGCCAATCATCAAATACCTATTTTAACAAGCATCGACAATATTAGAAACAGAGAAGCATTTACCATAAAAATGGAAGTCTTAAATATAAATAAGCTAAAACAAATGCGGAAATTCAACTTCAACCTCTACCCAAGACCGGAGTCACTAACTCACGAACGTCTATAGAATACTACATACAAAGTCTGAACAAAGTACAACATTGTTTGTTTCGGTACAAGTGATAACAATCTGAATAAAATAGGAAGGGACTCCGGCCTGCGGACGTCGGCTCGGCTACCTCGAAAGTCCCTGGACTGAAGACAGCTCCCAATCAACTACTGTTGTGGTCCAAAAGCTGCTCCGGTACCGTGATTTGTGCAAAAGAGCACAGAAGTGTAGCATCAGCACAACCGACCCCATGTGCTACTAAGTGTATGGCCTAACCCCGATGAAGTAGTGACGAGGCTGGACGGGACTACCAAACAAACCTGTACAGATATATGCAATAGAAGGAAAATATATAGAACTTACACAGTTAAAAGGGAGGGGACCATGCTATGGGAGTGTTGCGGTTCAGATATTAAATCGACAAATAGAGAAATGAAACTGTACAACAACAACTATAAAGGAAAAGCAAGATAATCAACAGTTGCACGGCACCACCCTTCGTGCTTTCACTCTCGTTCTTACCAAAACAGTAAAATAAAGTGCACGGCATTAACCTTCCTGCTTTTCCTCACATCAACTCTCATTTCAGGGCACAGAATGTTCCTTCGTGCGTTACCAATCAAAACATAGCACAGAATGACCCTTCGTGCGAAATATTCAAAGCATGGCACGGAATGACCCTTCGTGCATAAATATTCATAACATGGCACGGAATGACCCTTCGTGCATAATTATTCACAACATGGCACGGAATGACCCTTCGTGCATAATTATTCATAACATGGCACGGAATGACCCTTCGTATATAAATATTCAAAGCATGGCACGGAATGACCCTTCGTGCATAATCACTCTTCCTCACCCAGGCAACAAGCACAACCAAATGGGGCGAGGAGGTAGACAATAGCATGAAATATCCCGGCAAGGGAGAAACAAAGCAAAACAGCTAAATCCCGGCAAGGGAGCAACAACAATACACTCAAACATCCCGGGAAGGGAGATAATAAATATACTCAAAATGTCCCGACAAGGGAATAATTATATCTCTTTCTCTTTCGTTCATTTTTTTTACTTCCAAATCATGTCATAATCCGAGCCAACGCTCCAAGGAGTTTACAAGTCATATTTCCTCTTCATACACTTCACATTTATTTAGAAACCATCAATTAAACCGGGGAGAGTCACAATATTATCAGAATATGTACAAATAAGGACTCGCGGTCATACTAGACACCGATGTATAGATACTCGTCACCATGCCTATAAACCGTACTCAACATTTAGCAATTGGCAAATAATACTCTAATCTTATTCCCTCAAGCCAAAGTTAGATCAAACACTTATCTCGAATGCTCCAAACTCAACTCAATCCTCTAGTATAGCTTTACCCCTCAAATTCACCACCAAACCGCTCGAATCTAGTCACAAATTACTTGAATGAATTAACAAATGCTACTTGAATCAATTTGAATGCATGAAAAATGAATTTCCCAAAGTTTGTTAAAAAATTCCCAAAATGCCCCGGGCCCACGTGGTCAAATCCCGAGGTTCGAACCAAAACCCGATTACCCATTCCCCCATGAACTCAGATATATAAGTTATTTTGGAATCGGACCTCGAATTGAGGTATAAAACCCCCAAATTTTAGGAACCCTAGGCTCTACCCTAAATTCCCAAATTTCCCCATTAAAATCTTAGTTTTGAAGTTGAAATTATATTTAAAGATGTTAAGCAGTGAAGAAAATAAGTTAGAAATTACTTACCAATCATTTTGAAAAAAGAGAATCGTTTGGAAAATCGCCTCTTATGTTTTGGGTTTTGAAAAAGTGAAAAAAATGACTAAAAATCCCGACTTTATATACTTTACAGAAGGCTGGCCGCGGAGAGGGAGGGAAGAAAAAGGGCTTCTCTAAACCTGCCCAGCACGGACCGTACGAATTTGGTGGGCGGTCGCGCTGGTGGAATGACCCTGAAGACCCCTCTCTAAATCTTCCAGCGCAGACCGCGCTGATATGGCACGCGGTCGTGCTGGTCGAACTGGAATCCACTGGCCCTCTGAATCTTCGCCACGCGGACCGCGCAGAAATGTACCACGGCCACGCAGCTTCCAGCGCGGACCGCACGGATTTGACCGCGGCCGCGCTGGGGGCCTGCCACTCCTGAACCTGCAATTTCTGAATATTTCTAAGCCTAAGACCTCCCGGGATCCACTCAAAACTCACCCGAGCCCTCGGGCTCCAAACCGAACATGCATATAATCGCAAAAACATACTACGGACTAATCTGTGCGATCATATCACCCAAAACAACATCATAAGCATCAAATTAGGCCTCAAGACCCATGATTTCCTTTCAAATTTTCCATGAACATCAAATTTACAGTTTCTAACTCAAAACACGTCAATTGACGTCCAAAATAAACCAAACTTTACAGCAATTGCTTAGACCATATATAAGACATGTACCGGGCATCGGAACCAAAATACGAGCCCGGTACCACAGTCTTTTAATCAAATTTCACTTTCCAATTCTTTAATTATTTCCAAAAAACAATTTCACGTGAGAATTCATTTCTCGGACTTGGGACCTCGGAATTTGATTCTGGGGCACACACCCAAGTCTCATATTTTTCTACGGGCCCTCCGGGACTATCGAATCACGAGTCTGGGTCCGTTTGCCCATAATGTTGACCGGAGTCAAACTTAATCAATTAAAACATAAAAATTTATTATCTTTCTCACAAATTTCACATTTAAATTTTCCGGCTATGCGACCGACTGCACACACAAGTCGAGGCAACACCCAAGTGAGGTTTTCACGGCCTCAGAAGTACAGAATGAGTAGGAATACAGGTGATGACCCTTTGGGTCGTCACATTTTTCTTCTATTGAATTACCTATACTACCCTTTTATTAAAATCTGAAATTACCACTATATGTCAAAACTAACCTAGCCCTTTTTACCCTAGTTAGATTTTGACTATAGTTAATCATTAAACCTAGAAATCATTCAGCTATATCCAAACAACAAAATCCATAAAACTGGAACTAATACTCAGTAAATCTAAATTAAGAAATACCCTAGTCATTGAATCAATGGAACATTAAACTAACTATTAAAAATAAACAATTCAAAACTGAAAAACAAAGTAAAAATTAATCATATGCAACTACGATATCAATTCTGGAATCAAAATCATACGACCAAAATCAAATTTAAACTACACAACTATAATCAGAATCTTAGGCTAAACACAAAAAAAAAAACACTAAAAAAAATTGATAAAAGGAAACAAACAGGATTAAGAATCAAAAACGAAAAAGAAAACAGAAAATAAAGAAAATACCTCACAAAATTGACTCGGACTCGAATCCGGCTGGTTTTTCTTGACAAATTCGGACTATAGTCATCCCTAATTAGGTATTTCCATGAGAAAATACCTAATTAAGGGCTATTATAGCCCGAAAATCCTTTATCCCCAATTTGTAAGAATTAGGGTTCCTACCCCCCAATTTCGATCTAAAATTTGAGGTGGTCCAGTGAGATTTGGAGGGAACTAGTTATGGGTTTAGGAAAAGCGGGGGTGAGATGGGTTTAGGGTGTTGATTTGGTGGTTAAAAGTGGTGGCGCCGCCGTGGGCGACGACACTATTTTGAAGATTCGAGAAGCTTGGTGAATATTTGAAGGGAATGAGGTATGGATTCGAGATGAGAAAGGAAAGGAGGTCCAGGGGTGTAAACTTCATGTCCATTAGGGACTTGCCACCGGCAAAGACGATTTCTGGCCAACGGCAGACGGCGGACTGCGATGGAGGTGTGGCAGCGTTAGGTTTTGTGTGTATAGGACGGTCTGAGACGAAAGAGAGAGGGGGTAGGCATTTAGACAGTTATATAGTAAGTTTGCCCTAGTTATGAGCCGTTGGATCATGTATCCTCGACGGCTCAAATCTAATAGAGCCAAACACTGTCGTTTGGGTATGGCTAGGGGTGGACTAGGTTCTGAGGTGGGTTGGGCCACCTTTTGAACGGGTTGGGGAAGAGTTTGTTTGGGCTGGCATTAGAATTGGCCCAAATTACACCATACAGCCTTTTTAATCTTTTAAATTCTCAATTTCTTTATTTATTTTTTTCTTCTTTTCTTCCTTTTTCTTATTCAATTTTTAGATTTTATTAAGTACAAAATTAAAAATAGACAAGACCTGGTTTAACACTAAAATTAAACTAATTAATTCTCAAAAATTAAACAAATCCTAGTTTAAAAGAAAACTTAAGGGAAAAATCAAAAACTAAAAGTAAAACAATGCAACAGGGCTATTTTGTTATTTTCCCTTATTCTTGTAACGTTAATTAACTAATAAAAATGTTAAAATGAGGTTCTAAATGCAAGTATGTTGTTTTTGTATTTTTTATGAATTATGCCAACTAAAAATGCACACAAAAATGTAAACAAACAAAAATCATGCAATTAATTCCCCAAAATTCAAATAACAAAGAAAAATCCTAATTTTTAAGAAATTTATAGGAATAGTTCAAGCGAGGCAAAAATCACGTGCTCACAGAGGGCACATAAGGCACAATCATAGTCAAATAAATTTGTACGAGTTATCAAGTGAGTACATGCTTTTTTAAACATTATTTCCAACTCATAATTGTTTCCAACTCCTAACTAGTCCTAAGTGATCTCAATAACATTAAAGAATATAGGAATTTACAAACATAGCATGATATGGGTCCTAAACTACCCGAACAATTAACATACTAGTAGCTACGCCGAACTCTCGTCACCTCGTGCATACGTAGCCCCTACAATTAGCAAAACATGATTAATTAACTCACCTATGGGGACGATTCCCTCTTACAAGGTTAGGAAGGAGACTCACCTTGCTCCAAAATGTGCTTCCAATACCAAGAACATGCTCAACCCCTCAATTTGGAGCCGAACGATCCAAAACAATTAAATGAGGTAGGAACTAGTCAATATAAGCTCAAGAGTTCGTATTTTAATTATTAAAGTAATATTCCAACCTCAAACATAAGTTTTCTAAAATATGACCCCAGGCCCACGTGCCCGGATTTTGAAATTTTTCGAAGGAAGTTGTTCTTCATAACCTAAGGATCAATAATATATGATTTCTACTTTATTCCATAATAAATTCCGTGGTAAAATCTAAGTTTTATCAAAACCCTAGGTTTTTCTCTAATCCCTTGATTTTTCCTAATCTTCGTGTGTTAATCTACCCAAAACTCAAGTACTAAACTTAGAAAGAAGGAGGATGAAATTACCTAAAGAAGGTAGGTGAAAATCTTCTCCCAAGAGCTTCAAAATCGCCCAATAAACGAGTGCAAAATGGGCGAAATGGCTGGAGCCCGTATTAAATGAAGCTCACTGCTTTAGTGATATCCGCATCTACGGTCCTGGGCCGCACCTGTGCCCACCGCATCTGCGGAAAAGCACCCGCTTCTGAGGCATCCCAATTGGGCCGCTGGGTCTCATCTGCGAGGTACAAGCTGCTTTTGCGGCTACGCTTCTGCGAAAAATAGCCGCTTCTGCGGCTTGGGGCCTGGCCGCATCTGCGAGGGGAAGGCCACTTCTGCAATCTCGTACCTGCGAGTGGCCAACCGCAGGTGCGGTTATGACAGATAGTTGGAGCTTCAGCTCCTTCCCAAAATTTCCAACTTCACTCGAGCCTCGCCCGATTGAAGCTCGGGGCCCCCAGGCCCCGCCTTAATATACGGACAAGTTTGAAATCATAAAACGGACTCGCTCGAACCCTCAAAATGCCTGAAACAACACTAAATCTATGAATCACCTCCTAAAACCAATTGAATCAAACTTATGAACTTCAAGTTCTTCAATTCACTTCTAATGTGCCGAAACGTACTTAAACTACTCGGATTGACACCAAATTTTACGGGCAAGTCTTAAATGTTATATTGGACCTATACCGGGCTCTAACACCAACATTCGGGCCCAATACCGACATGATCAAGCATTATTCAATTCATTAAATCCTTATATTTTCTAGTTTAACAATTTCTAACAAATTTTTTTTACTCGGACTAGGGACCTCAGATTTCGATTTTGGGCATACGCCCAGGTCCCATATTTTCCTATGGACCCTCCGGGACCGTCAAAACACGAGTTCGGGCCTGTATACTAAAAATGTTGACCAAAGTCAAACTTAGCCTTTTAAGAAAATCTTAAGGAAACAAGTGTGCCTATTTCAACCCAAACTCTTCCAAACCCCGAACAAACCATCCCCACAGGTTGTAAATTAATTAAAGCAAGAACAGGAAGTCTCATTGACAAGAGGGGTTGCTCTGATGGTAAGCAACCCCCACTTCCAACCAAAAGGTTGTGAGTTCGAGTCTCCACAAGAGTAAGGTGGGAAGTTCTTGGAGGGAAGGATGCCGAGAGTCTATTTGGAAACAGCATCTCTACCCCAAGGTAGGGGTAAGATTTGCGTACACACTTCCCTCCCCAGACCCCACTAAGTGGGATTATACTGGGTTGTTGTTGTTATTGTTGCAGGAAGTCTCATTTAGGGGAACGGGGTTCTAAAAAGCAAAACGACTAGTCGGCTCGTTACATCCTCCACCTCTTAAACAAATATTCGTCCTCAAACAAGTTTAGATTTATACCTGAAGTGCCAAATAAGTGTGGATATCTGCTTCGTATGTCCTCCTCAGACTCCCAGGTCACCTCCTCGACCGGTTGGCCCCTCCATTGGACCATTACTGCAGAAACCCTCTTGGACCTCAATTGGCGCTCATGCCTATCAATAATGGCAACTGGCTCCTCCTCGTAACTCAATCTCTCATCTAACTGAATGGTGATGAAATCAAACGCATGGGACCAGTCGGCGTGATACCTCCGAAGCATGGACACATGAAAAATTGGGTGGACTCCCGATAAGCTGGGAGGTAAAGCAAGCTAATATGTCACCTCCCTAACTCGCTTCAACACCTCAAATGGACCAATAAACCTTGGGCTCAACTTGCCTTTCTTCCCGAATCTCATGACACCCTTCATCGACGAGACTTTCAAGAAAACCTTCTCACCGACCATGAATGATATATCACCCACCTTCTGATCCTCGTAACTCTTATGTCGGGACGGTGTTGTGCGAAGTCTTTCCTGAATCAACATAACCTTCTCCAAGGCATCTTTCACCGGTTCTGTACCATAAAATTTAGCCTCTCCGGGCTCAAACCACTGTCGTGCCCCACTTTTTCTCGCGAAATCGAGTTTGTGACATTTGGAGGGACAACTCATTCCTTTTGGGAACTGAGTTTGCGTTTGAAGAGTCGCCACCTAATGAATGGGTGCATTAGGAGACTAAAAGAGTTTGATTTGGATAACAAGAGATTGGGTAAGGGCTTGAAATTATTCTAAGGGGAAGGTGTTAGGTACCTCTCAGAATCCACTAGTGTGGATCCCGCCAGAAAATTATTGTAAATTGAAGAGCAATTAACATATAGGCAGATAAGGCTCAAATAAGAGGGGATTTCAACATATAATGGTTTGAAAGAACAATTAGAAAAGCTGATTTTAAAAATGGATTTAAAATGCTGGAAGAAAAGAAATAAAGTATAAAGGAAGGGGTCCTAGGTTTATTAAAAATACGGATCACCCCACACAATGTCCGGTAGTCACTCCTCAATGAGGGTCTACACGTGACATTATCGCATGGTCATCATGTCCATATCTACCCTCCCCACCCCATTAAGGTATTTAAAGCGCGGATTGGTCTCGATTACTTATTGCATGCTATTACCTGTCCCACTCCTATCAGTCCCAAAGGCACTTAGGACTACTAATCCTAACAAGGGAAGGCTATTAGGATTATTTGGGGTTTCAGAGGTAAAAACTATAAGGCGACATACAAAACACATATTGCATATTTGGGGAAAAATATACAGACAAACAAAAGGCTCATATATACCTCCTTAAACAAAGAAATGCATGTAATTAGCATGACTTGCACATACTTTTTAGGTCTGATTAAATACTGAAGACGGGGAAGTTTGGGATTGAAACAGATTAGTTTATTACATAACTTAGATAAGAAGTTCGAATCAGGCCTGCTTGCTGGTTGTAATAATTAATAGAAGTGGATTCAGTTTACAGTTATTACTCTAAGGCTTGCCTAAGTGTTCAGACGAGGATCATATAGGCATGGTATCTACTGAACTCAGAAGGTGATAAGACAGTAAAAACTCGAAATGAATTATTTAGGATCCTATAGGCATTCTTGCTAAACTTTGTTAAGTGAGGGACTTAGATTATCAAAAGAGATTGCAGAATTAAACAAATTGACTATAGGTTCTGCAGGTGATAGTATATATTATTACCGATTTTACATCTAGCATTGAGTGAAGCGAATCAGATTTATTTAGAAACACCTATAGGTATATTTTCTACACGTTGCTGATTTTAGACACTTATAGACATGGTGTCGAAATGCATAAAACCTTATAGACATGGTATCTGAATGCAGAAAATTATTTTAAACCTTATAGCCATAGTATCTAAATGCAGAAACTTGTTTTAAACCTTATAGGCAGGGTATCTAAATGCAGTTTGAATTATGCAGAATGATATTAGAACAATCCTATAGGCATGATTTCTAGGTGAAGTTTGAATATGCAAAATTATAACAGTCCTATATGCATAATATATACCCTTGACATGCATAAATACCCACCCTTTTTCACTAGCCAAACCCCAAATGTTTATTACAACTTATTACAAAACAGGAATACCAAATACATCAGAAAATCCAAAGAAAAATAATTACAACCAGATGAAGCCTGATTCTTGACTTCCTATTTGAGTTATGAGATAGACCAACTCCAAGATCACGGATCCAAATCCTTTCTCAAACTTAGGTATATCAGAGTTCCCTAAGGGCCTCAATAGGACCCTGGGCAGTGCTCACACCCAAGCTTCAAAATAAGAATAGGGACAAGTTCAGTGTGTAAGTGTCAGCCCTCAAGTGTCCAAGTTCAAATGGAGATCATGGGTCCCAAAGCAAGGCTCACAAGAGGGCGGTGGAACTTAAGTCTAAGAGAGCGTGGAAGTGCAGAAACAAAACTTTAAGAACTATGGAATTAAAGAAAAGGGAAAGGGGTGCTGGGAAAGAGTTACAGAGTTGATAACTTTACACAAAAGTGGTAAGGGATTGGGAACTTATTGCAGAGAGCCTATGTACTTAGGAATTAGCTAATTTTGGGCATGCACAGCAATAGGGAGTATTTCTATGCTTAGAAAATCAACCAGGATACATAACATATAATGGTAACATAGAGATTATGATCCCAGGGGAATCAAGTTTGAATCATAGATAGCAATACTTAATACTGACATGCCTCAAACAAACCATCAGTATCAAACACATTTAGGATGCATAATAGATGCAAAACAGGCAAAAGGAAATTACAACATGCTAAAATAAGTGCTGAAGGAAAGTATTGAGTAAACATATTGTTGTGATGCTGAAAATCTTAATCAGAACATACCAGTTCAAAGAAGCCAAATACAGTAAAAGCAGGTAGCAGGACTTTGAAGACAGGCCACAGTACAAGTAACAAGAGATAATGCTTTTTGAGTGTGCGTGTGACTTCAGAAACTACGAGTGTTTTTGTGTCTAAGTGATTTTAGAACTAAGAGTGTCCTTTTGTGTTAATGAAAAAGCCAGGTATTTATAGTTTGAAAATAGGTAGAAAGTAAGGCAAGAATCATAGTCTAGTAGTAATTATGGAACTATGTACCAATTAAAATCAAATCAGTGTAAGACTTCCTTTAATTAAGGAGTTAAAATTAAACGGTAATGGGCAGAAAACATTTAAGGAAAGAAATCAAGTAGAGCATCATGTGCAAAATAGCCAATTAGGGGTGAGCATATAGGGGTCCAATTAAGGAACAACTATTGCAGAATCAGTGAAGATATTAGGTTAACCAAATAAGGTAGGAAACACAATAGATTTGCAAAAAAATGGAGACAATCAGCTCCCAGTAATTCAAGGAGTCAGGGATTCAAAATTATTGATTTGGGAGAGCATAACATGGGTTTCCATGAATAAACAAATAACCAAACTAAGAACAGGAGAATCAAAAGTCTAAAGGGAAGTTTTCAAATCAATCCAGGAAACAGGGAAATTAGTAAAACAAGGAAAGAATCAATTACACGAGTGCAATCAGAATTACACAAGGAGGTTTCAAATCAGTCCAAAATTGAAGGTCTTTTTAGAGGGAAATTTAGCATATAAAAGAGTGCATAAACATTAGGCATGCGAGGCTAAAATCATGACAAAGAGATGCATCATACAATAGCAAACACAAAGTCAGTCGCTAACGAACTATCGAAACATGGTAGTCACATAGGTCAATTTTACCAACTCAATAACAAGAAAAGAGAGAGTATCAGAAGCATGTAAAAGGACCTTTCTGAAAAATATAGTAGAGTTTTAATGGAAGCAGGAAGTCAAAATCACATAAAGAAACAGAGGTTGAAATAAAATATTTCAAAATTCAGTCGAGCAATAGATGAAGCAACCTCAGAAACTCGAATAGGTCCAAAGCAAATTAGGGTTTTGAAACCAATCGAATTCGGAGCATGACGAACAAGTAAATAACATAGAAAATAGTCTCAGAACTCGAATGAACCCCAAATTTTAGGGTTTTTGCCATCAATCGAGTATAGAGATGAAAAACAAGTAAATCAGACAGAAATACTAACAAAAATAAATTCAGAAATCTCAAAAGGTTAAGGCCCTTAACATGCAACTTAAGTAGAACAAAGACATAAGGAAACATAGTAGAACATGTAGAAAAATCATAGAAAGCTTCGAAATATCTTAACAAAACCCTAAATCGAAAAAAGATAAGAGGTTTTGAAGGTAAATTTTCGAAGAAACGTTGGAAAAAATGTTTAGAAGTTTAGAGCAAACACTGATCTAAACAGATATAGAAGAAATCAGAAGAACCTCAGAGATTAGGGTTTCAAT
This sequence comes from Nicotiana glauca, assembly GCA_026770625.1. NCBI lineage: Eukaryota > Viridiplantae > Streptophyta > Magnoliopsida > Solanales > Solanaceae > Nicotiana > Nicotiana glauca. The sequence goes on from MU769545.1 coordinate 17,286, forward strand.
AGAAACCAGATGGTGAGAAAATCTTGGACTATCGTCGATCTAAACAGGAGAAGTCAAGAATCAGGATTGAATAGCCATGGCTGGCCAGAGCAAAGTCGAAGATGACTGGAGATAGTCATAAAAACTTAGATCGACCAAAGTCTGGGCCAAGCTTCTTCAAGGTCTGGCCTTGAAACCATAGTACTCGGACACATAGAAGCCGAGGTAGATACATGCCTCCAATGGCTTGAGAAGCCATGGATTTGGGAGATTTTCATGTGGTAGTTAAGGGTGGCAGCTACGGTTTGAGAGGGGATTGAGAGAGAATTGAGAGAGAAGGGGGTTTGAAGGCGGCTGCAGGTGAAAAATGATTAGGGATAGGAGTAGGTCGGGATTAATTTAGGAAAGGGTTAATGAAGGCCGTTGATCATTTTGATCAACGGCCTGGATTGATCGGGTATGTGGAGCGGTTTAATCGAGGTTGGGTTTGGGTCGGTTCAAGGGGGATTGGGTTAGGGTAATTGGGTTTAGAATTGGGGTTCAAATCAGGCCACAATTGGGCTATATTTTAAATAGCCACATTTCCATTATTTATTTTATAAAAAAGATGGTAAAGTAATTTTTGGAAATAAATTAAAGGAACTAAAATGATTAATAATACATAGTTATCACATTAAAAAATATTGGGACCTAATTTTATAGACATAAACGTAATTAAATCTAAAAGAGGCTAATATTGCAAATATATGCAATTTAGCTTTAAAAAAACTAAATAAATTTATTAAAATATGCAAAACTTATCTTAGCTATATTTTAGTAAATATTAGAGTCCAATAAGTGAATCACTAAAATGATAATTTTGGGAGTAATTATTGAGCTTTTCTGGATAAAATAGGGCAATAAATTGATTTAAAAATCTTTTAAAAATTAAGGAAAATAATAAAATATTTGGACATACTTATATATTCATACATATGCTATTTTGAAAGTATTTTGCATATTAAAAATATATAGGAAAAAATTGGGTATCAACAGTTACCCCTCTTTATCCGGGAAGAATGAAAGAGTTGTCGGGTAAAGATATGATGGCCAATTTTGACCTGGCGAAACGGTTTGAAGAGGTTTGACCATGCTCTGGCTTCTGAGCTACCTACATATCCCTGGTCGTATAGGAATCAGGCCATATGTAGTTCAGGATCCATCGACGGAATATGCTGATGAAGACTCCTCAAGAATAGACGCGATATTTAGGACGAGGTGAATAGTTAAGGTCGGATAGGGCTGTGGGAACTGGAGCGGGATCGCTCCTGTCGAGATAGTCGTTGCTCACCAGTTTACCTGCAAATAAGAAATACAAGCATATATTCTGCATAAAATTTAAACGTGATGCAAATTCTCGTCGGATCGTGAATGTTGTCTTTGGACGGTTAGGATGACGTCCTTAGACCTGGGCCATGACGCGTATAATAATAAAGGATTCATAGGCCATTAAATGATGCTCTTGGGCTATGATAATGATGCCTCCGAACCATGATTCCTTTGAATAATGATATGCAAAAGATTAAAGGGATCCTCAGGCCATGGCATGGTTTTCTCGGGCTATGAAAATGGTGACTCTGAACAATGACGCCCTCAGATAATTTGGCGATCTTTCAGCCCATGAGATGCAGTGTTTGGAGATCTTTCAACCCATGAGATGCAATTGGTGGCGATCTTTCAGCCATGCAAGAGTAAATAAAGTGGCGATCTTTCAGCCATTCAAGCATAAATAAGGTGGAGATCATTCAGCCATGCAAGCGTAAATAAGGTGGCGATCTTTCATCCATGCAAACATAGATAAGGTGGTGATCTTTCAGGCATGCAGATGCAGATGGAGACAGTGTTTAGTCTCGGTAGGCAGAATGGAAGCCTTATGCAATGCAAAAAAAAATGTAGATGGAGACAGCGTTTAGTCTCGGAAGGTAGAATGGTAGCCTTATGCAATGCAAAAATGCAGATTGAGACAGTGTTTAGTCTCGGAAGGCAGAATGGTAGCCTTATGCAATGCAAAAAATAGATGGAGACAGTGTAGTCTCGGAAGGCAGAATGGTAGCCTTATGCAATGCAGAAAAATACAGATGGAGACGATATTTAGTCTTGGAAGGTAGAATGGTAGCCTTATGCAATGCAAAAATGCAGACGGAGACAGTGTTTATTCTCGGGAGGCAGAATGGTAGCCTTATGCAATGCAAAAATAAAATAAAATGGCAAATGGTAATCGAGTTTTCTTAGCTGATAGCAGGTTATGATTTTGTGACTACTGGGGACATTGCGGTATAAGGAATATCACTAGCGTGCGTGGATAGAAAATGTTGGTAAATACAACAATTCTGAGAGTTGTATTCATAAACAATGTTAGTCTCGTGAACGTATAGTAAGCCAGACGCTTTCGCAATCCATATGTCTGCATTCAAAGAAAAATCGTGAGTTTTATAGAGGGGGAAGGCTAGTTCACATCCTTGATGTCTCTGCTTGACCTGTTCGGCTTTGATCTAGTGATACGGTATGTATCATTGGGGTAGCATTACTGAACAAGGCGATTTCGATAATAAACATGCATGAATTTGTAAAAAATATAAGTACATATTTAAGAAACAACTTTTAGATGAACCGACGACTGTGACGTGGCTCAAGACAATGCGACCTCTCTTGCTACAGAATTTTGAGTTCCTCCTCAGAATTCTACCCCAATTAAACGGGTTGATGCTTCTGATGGCTGCTTGCAATGATCGGCTGAAATTACTTCAGAATTTTGAGGATCCTCCTCAAAATTCTGCCCCAGTTTCCAATTGCCGGAGGGGGGGGAATGAAAATTTTATTGAATTGTGGCCGAACCCATAAGGCTACCTACGTATCCCCTCTTAAATGGGAATCAGGTCAGACGTAGTTCAATTTACATCATATAGGGAAAACATAAAGATTACGCATAGTAATGCTTGACTGCATCTGAATTGATCGACTTTAGCCAGACTTCTCCATCCATTTCTGCAAGTATGAGGGCTCTTCCTTCCAGAACCCAGTGAACCATGTATGGACCCTGCCAATTGGGAGAGAACTTCCCTTTGGCTTCATCTCTATGCGGAAAGATTTTCTTTAACACCATCTGCCTCGGTGTGAACTGTTTTGGCCTAACTCTTTTGTAAAAGGCTCTGGTCATTCTGTTCTAGTAAAGCTGACCATGGCAAACTGCATTCATCCTCTTCCCACTATAAGAGCCAGCTGCTCGTAACGACTCTTCACCCATTCTACATCGTCGAGCTCAGCTTCTTGCATGATCCTTAGGGAAGGGATTTCTACTTCAGCGGGAATGACAGCCTCTGTACCATAAACCAGCATATAGGGGGGTTGCGCTAGTTGATGTGCGGACAGTGGTGCGATATCCCAACAGAGCAAATGATAGCTTTTCGTTCCATAGCTTATGCTTCTATATCATTTTTCTTAATATCTTTTTGATGTTATTATTGGCGGCTTCTACAGCTCTATTCATTTGCAGCCTATAGGCTGTGGAGTTCTTGTGTTATCTTGAAGGTTTCACACATAACTTTTATCAAGTCTCTGTTGAGGTTGGAGCCATTATTAGTAATGATTGACTCTAGAATCCCCAATCGGCAAACAATGCAGTCGCAGACAAAGTCTACTACGACTTTCTTAGTCACTGCTCTATAAGATACTGCTTTGACCCATTTGGTAAAATAGTCAATTGCTACTAGTATAAACATGTGCCCATTGGAAGCGGCGGGCTCGATTGGTCCAATAACATCCATTCCCCAAGTGGCGAACGGCCATGGTGAGCTTGTTGAATTAAGCTCATTTGGAGGTACCTTTATCATGTCTGGATTTATCTGATAGTGGTGGAATTTTCGGACATACTGGATGCAGTCCGTTTCCATAGTCATCCAAAAGTAACCAGCCTGGAGGATCTTCTTTGCTAAGACAGAACAGTTCATATGTGGACCACAGGTCCCAGCGTGGATTTCTTCTAGCAGTTTGGATTCTTCCTTCGCATCGACACACCTCAATAATCCCAAATTAGGAGTACTCCCATATAGGATTCCTCCGCTATGAAAGAAATTATTGGATAACCTCCAAAGTATGAGCTTTTGGGTAGGATTTGCAAATCCTGGATATTCTCCTTTTGCCAAATATTCCCTGATATCATGAAACCAAGGCTTTCCATCTGCTTCTTCTTTAACATAGGCGCAATAAGCTGGCTGATCGTGTATCTTTACTGGAATAGGATCAATGAAGTTTTTGTCTGGATGTTGTATCATGGATGATAGGGTAGCCAACGCATCGGTGAACTCATTCTGAATTCTGGGAACATGTTGGAATTCCGTCTTTGTTAACCTTTTCCTCAGTTCCTGCACATAGTGCAGATACGGGAGTATCTTGGAGTTCTTGGTCGCCCATTCTCCTCGTACCTGTTGTATAAGCAAGTTTGAATCTCTGATCACTAGCAACTCTTGAATGTTCATATCAATAGCCATCTTGAGCCCTAAGATGTAGGCTTCGTATTCGGCCATATTGTTAGTGCACGGGAACATGAGTTTGGCCGATACCGATAATGCTGAATAGTTTATAACACTAAGACTACTTCTATGCCGACTCCTTTGAAATTTGCTGCTCCATTGAAAAACATTCTCCAGCCATCATAGGATTCTGCAATGTCTTCTCCTATGAATGATAACTCTTCATCAGGAAAATACGTCTTCAGGGGCTCGTATTCTCCATCCACGAGGTTTCCGGCAAGGTGATCTACTAGTGCTTGTCCCTTGATGGCTTTTTGAGTTACGTAGACAATGTCAAATTTACTCAACAAGATTTTCCACTTGGCCGGCTTGCCAGTGGGCATGGGCTTCTGGAAGATATACTTAAAAGGATCCATCCTTGATATGAGATATGTAGTGTAGGCACGGAAGTAGTGCCTCGACTTCTGGGCCACTCAAGTCAGAGCACAGCATGTGCGTTCTAACAGAGAATACCTGGCTTTATATGGAGTGAACTTCTTGCTGAGATAGTAAATGGCCTGTTCTTTTCTCCCCGTTTCATCATGCTGCCTAGAACACAGCCGAAAGCTCCATCCAATACTGCAAGTTAGAGTAATAGAGGTCTACCCAGCTCGGGCGGGACCAAAACTGGTGGTGTTGACATGTATTCCTTGATTCTGTCGAAAGCTTTTTGGTAGTCATCAGTCTATTTGGTAGCGGTATCCTTCTTTAGCATCTTAAAGATTTGCTTACAAATAACTGTAGACTGTGCTATGAACCGGCTGATTTAGTTGGGTCTCCCCAAGGAACTCATCACGTCCTTCTTTTTCTTGGCGGTGGCAATTCTTGAATAGCTTTGACCTTTGATGGATCCAGTTCTATTTCCTGGCGACTCACAATAAACCCAAGTAATTTTCCAGCAGGAACCCCAAATGCACACTTTGTGGGATTGAGTTTCAGGTTGTACCTTCGTAATCTGTTGAAAAAATTCCTCAAATCTTCCATGTGATCAGTGGCCTTCTTGGACTTGATGATAACGTTATCTACGTACACCTCGATCTCCTTGTGTATCATATCATAAAAAATGGCAGTCATGTCCCTCATGTAGGTGACCCCTGCATTCTTCAGGCCAAATGGCATCATCTTGTAGCAGTAAATTCCCCACGGTGTAATGAAAGTCATTTTCTCAGCATCTTCTTCATCCATCCAGATCTGATGATACCCACCGAAGCAATCTACAAATGACTGCAACTCATGCTTTGCACAATTGTCGATCAGGATATGTATGTTCGGCAAAGGGAAGTCGTCTTTCGGACTGAACCGGTTGAGATCCCGGTAGTCGACACAAACTTTTACCTTCTCATCCTTCTTTGGCACTGGTACAATGCTGGCTAACCATGTCGGGTATTCTACTAGCCTAAGAACTTTAGCTTTGACCTGCTTGGTGACTTCTTCATTGATTTTCAAACTCATATCAGGTTTGAACTTTTTGAGCTTTTGTTTTACCGGCGGACATGTCGGATCAGTCGGCAGCTTGTAAGCCACAATAGACGTACTCAGACCCGTCATGTTGTCATACGACCAAACAAATATGTCCTTATATTCTCTTAGAAAATATGTGTATTCCTTTTTTTTTGGATGGCAATAAGTGGACGATGATTCGTGTTTCTTTGACATTTTCTGCATCTCCCAGGTTAACAACCTCAATCTCGTCCAGGTTGGACTTCGGTCTATTTTCAAAATTCTCAACTTCCTTAATAATCTCCTCCGGTATGTCATTTTCCTCTAAATATATGTCTATTTGTTGTGTTGTCTCATTGCATGTCACAGCCATTATTTCATCAAGATAAGTAATAGTAATGTTGTATAAGTAAAGTAATGAGAGAAAATAATAAGAGTGTTGATTTATAAGGAAAATCAAAATGCTTTGATAAATTCCATAACTGTTTTGAACATTGAAGAACTTATTGCGTAAATTTAAAGTGTGAAAGGAAGAATTAACTAGTAAAAATAAAAGATAGTGCATGATGCTTGTTCAGCCTTGCTACCCCGAGGCTTGTCGGGCTCTTGTGGTTCTGATGGTCCAGTTATAGAGGTGTGCTCCTCTGCTTATAGATTGTATAGAAGGCCCTTCCTCCCCCTTCTTCTCGAGAACGGCGCAACAATCCATACCATCGTCTTCCAAGAACAAATTCCTCACCGCTGCCAGTGCTTCCTCTTCTTCTGACCCGTAGATAACATCGGCCGATTGGAAAGTCTATTCCAAGCATGGTATTGGCTTCTCCAAAGGATAATAAGGAATGCACCATGGTGGCGACCATTTGTTGAATTCCTTCCAAGTATACTCATATCCCAGACAGAAGCTGGTGCCAGGTTTCTTGAGTTTTATAGGCTTAGCGATTCCTTGAAGGTTCTTTCCAAGCCCCTTACCCGGTTCGTACCCATTCCAGTTCAATATGCTCTCAATTTTGTTGTCCCACCATTTGTCCTTGTCAATAGCATTGACTCGCTCAATGTGGTGATAGGTCTCCCCACCCAACTTTCTCCTGCCTTCGACTACCAGAATGGTCTGGCGACTGTATATAGGATTGCTTCAATTGCCGTGAATGATCACCTCCTGGTGATTCCACTTAAACTTTATTGCCTGACGTAGTGTTGATTCTACGGCCCCAGTAGCATGAATCTAGGGTTATCCTAATAATAGATTGTAAGATGCCGGCACGTCTATTACTTGAAAATCAACATCGAACCAAGTAGGCCCCATTTGCAAACACAGACTAATTTCCCCAATGGTGGACCTTTGGGAGCAGTCAAAAGCTTTCACATTGATGGCTCTGTCCTTTATCTTGTGCAGTCCCTTACCCAACATCCTGAGTGTTACCAACGTACAAATGTTGAGGCTGGACCCTCCATCAATCAGGATTTTGGTGATAAAATAGTCTTCGTATTGCACGATGATGTGCAATGCCTTGTTGTGACTCAACCCTTCTGGTGGCAGCTCGTCTTCATGGAAAGTGATCTTGTGACTTTCCAATACCTGTCCTACCATGTTAGCCATCTCTTCGCCAGTGATGTCGCTGGGTACGTATGCCTCACTCAGTACCCCTAGCAGGGCATTCTTGTGTGCATCAGAATTTTGTAGCAAACGCAAGGATAGAAATTTATGACGGTGTTTTGTTCAGCTGGTCAATGATCGAGTATTCCTTGGCCTGTATCTTTCTCCAAAGATCATCCGGCCTAGTCTCGGTATGGTCAGCCGGTTAGAAGCCTTCTTGCTTGACTCAGCCAGATGTTATGAGGTATAAACTCTACCAGTTCTCATCATACTATGTACCACAATAGCCTCTCCCAACATAACCTTGCCTTTCCTTCTTGCCTCGGTTGTGTAGTCCCATGGTATAGCCTTTGTATGGAATGGTGTCATGGCTGACATCGCCACTGGAATCGGCATGGATACCTCTACTCCGAACGGAGCATGTACCTTGGGTGGTAAAACTGCAACTTCGAATGGTGTGGATGCCTTTGCTAGAGACACGAATTCGACCTCAATTGGCATTGGTGTCTTTTCTGAGGATGGTGCTTCAAACTCAAGTGGCATGGACATATTTAGCTCGGCATCCTAGAGGGCTAAATTTTGGACTACGATCGGATTAAGGGTGACTATTGGTTTCTTTGGGTCGTCACCTTCTGTGATCAAACCGATCGATCCCTTGGGAGCCCAATCATCCTCTATTTCAATCATGTGAACTCCTCCTCCCTTGTGGTTTGGCAGAGGGTTATTGCAGACATTTGGAGTAGGTTCCTTTGCCACAATAATCTTGTTATCAATTAAAGTCTGGATCTTATCTTTCAGAGAACGTCATTCGTCAATGGTGTATCATTTCATATCGGAATGGTATGTACAGGATTTATTTGGATTAGCCCACTGAGAAGGGTTATCAGAAGCAGCAGAGATAGGGGAACATAAACAACAGCTTTAAGTCTTTCATACAACTGGTCAATAGGTTCAGCAATAGCTGTATATTATTTCGGAGGCCTTCGGTCAAAGTTTGGTCGAGGTCTAGGGAAATTTTGGCGTGCGGGGAGGGGGGGAGATTGATAATGGGACAATTGAGCATTGTAGACTTGGTAAACATGTGCGGGTTGGGAATATCTAGGTGAAGTAGGTTGATATGTGGGAGGTGGAGGTGATTGATAAGTGGGTGGTGGAGTTTGGTAAGAGGGTGAGGGTGTTTGGTAGTTTGGAGTAGGGTGATATGTGAGTGGAGGCATTAGGTAGGTTTGGTATTTGAAGGGAGATTTGGTTCTTTGTGCAACCATTACGGCTCTTACGTCCTTTTTCTTAGACACACCTCCTGACTGTAAGGCCTTATTTGTAGCTTGCAGGGCCTCAAAGTTTGTAACCATACCGCTTTTGATCTCTTCGATCCTTTCTCCAGCTTGATAATATCAGAAAATTTGTGGCCCTCGATCATCATCAGCCTTTCATAATACTGTGGGTCTTGAGCCTGGATGAATAATTTATTCATTTTTCCTTCTTCTAAGGCAGGTCTAACCTTAGCATCTTTGGACCTCCAGCGAGTAACATACTCGCGGAATGTTTCTGTGGACTTCTTCTTTAGATTTTTAATATAGAACACATCCGGCGCATTCTTTGTGTTGAACCTGAACCTGTCCATGAAGTCGGACGCCATGCTTACCCAGTTCGACCACTTCTTTGGATCTTAGCTAATGTACCAAGATAAAGCATCTCCCTTCAAGCTCCTTATGAAAAGCTTCATGCAAATTTTCTCGTCTTTTCCTAATCCAACCAGCTTGTCGCAGTACGTTCTCAAATGGAACCTTAATCTCCTGTACCATCATACATCTCAAACTTAGGAGGTTTCTACCCCTCAAGCAGTTCGACATCGGGTTGTATGCAAAGATCTTCGTAGTTCAGCCCTTCAATTCCCTTACTTCCTTCAATGCCTTGAATTTGGCTAGTTAATTTCTTAAGTTCTTCGGCCAGGTTTCTGATGGGCAAGTCTCTATCATCTGGCTTGGGTGTGTTTGAGACGGGTTGGGTGGAGTGTAGCATAGTCTCCACGTAGATGGGGGTGTTATGGTGGGTGTGGCAGTGGTCATTTGTGGAGTTTTGAGGTTCTGGGATGAGCATCGAGGTATTGTTGGAAGTATGGCAGGTGTTGCATTGGTGGTGAGGAGCGGGATGGTTCTGTTGATTTGGGATGTTCTTTGGAGGTGTAGGGTTCTGAGCATTTGGGAAATTGATATCTGGAGTAGTGAGGGAAAATGACAAATTTGCAAGATTCCAAACCTGATCAAGTTCTTCTTGAAATTTTAGCAGCTTTTGTTCCAGTTGGTATGCATTTTCCTTGGGAACCAGGGTATTGTGACCATGAGTGACCTCTACCTGTTCAGTTGAGTTTTCCTTTCTGGCATTGTTCAAATCTTCCGTCTTCCCTTTGTTCTTGTTTTTGACAGGACTGGGAGGAGGAGTGGATGGAGGGCCCTTGGATCTCGTGGAATAAGATGATGTTGCCAGAGTGCACGAAATAACCTTTGGGAGGGGAATTAATAAACAAAAAAGGTAACAAGTTAGTGAGGATCATAAAAAATGTCACGATATTTAAACACATAGTGCAGAATGTAAACCGTGACCCAATTTGGGGGCCTTTTTGTGCCGAGGTAGGCATGCGACCAGTTGATTTGGAGAATTTGGAATGCTAAATGCCTTATTTTATTGATAAAAGGTAGATGAATCTCAAATCGACACTAAATAACAAGAAAAATAAAGTTGCTAGTTGCCATTGGCCATTGGCTTTATTACATTTCATAAAAGAAGAAAAACTCCTATCTATTTGGTCCCAGAGGGGCCTTCCCCAGATTCGGCATCCCTGGCTCCATCGAACAGCTTTCCCAACTAGCGAAGTCCCAACAGTAGGTAGGCTCTTGCTAGATATCCGCCTTCGTTTCCCTCAGCATTTTGGCAGTCTTCGACCCTCTTAAGAAATTTCTTCTCCAACTCCACTATGCCCCATTCCAAATATCCCAGTAGCTTGTTGGCGCTGACAGCCATATCCTTCCATTCCTCAATTAACTTTTGATTGGCTTCTTGTATCTAACGGTGCTCGCTCTTGCATTCTTGGATCCTTTTGCGTAGTAGATTGCACTTGACCTGTGCCTCGGCCTTTTCATCTATGATCCTGTGACCTCGAACAAATCCGAGTTGGCCCGGACCATTATGATTATCCTCCAACCAGCCTGAATAGTAGTGAGCACAACCGGTATGGTATCTATCTGGTTTGATAGTATCCCTCCCCATGACGATCTTGGAGTGCCACATATGCTGAGCCTGGCACTTGTAAGGACTGTCATCATCCTGAAAGTTAGCCCGGAAGTGACTCATCTTGTCAACCCTGGGTACAACCTATTTCCTACCAGCTTGCCTCATAACCCGGAGAGGGACGTAAGGGTATGTTCCTCTCAGACCGATCAATACTAAGAAAGGTGCATCCCTGGATCGGGCGATGAACTACTCGGTCGAAAACCACTCAAACATCCATTGTACTTGGTCCTCAGTCAAATTGTCGAAGAGCTCGACCCATTCTCTAGCATTCTCTGGTTGAGCGAACATGTCAGGCATGTAATTCATTCTCCTTGGATGATGGAAGGCTATATGATCATCCCAGTCCCTTCACTGAATCTCTTGTCGATACTCACCCTTTTGGAGATGCTCCATGAGCCAAAGTTGGAGTAACAAATTGCAGCCTTCGAAGTGACTAGCTCCCCATTGACACCTCTCTAGAGCTCGGTACATTTCCTCAATGATCATGGGAACAATGTTGAATGGTTGCCCGCCAATTCTTTCTATTAAGGTCTTAGTTACCATAACTAGTCTTAGGGCTACTTATCGAGCGGATTGGGCGGTTATTTACTCTTAACGGTTTGGCTTATCAGTTACCGGCTTTTAGATGTATTAATCCCCTAACCACCCGATAAGATATCAGGCGGATTGGTATCGATTTAGCTCTTATCGGGCGGTTTATCGGCCTAATTCAATCTATATTGCACATGACACAATTTACCAATTTGGAGACGGTCCAAAATTTGCTTCATCGTGCTTCAAATGTATGCTGATGTTGGTCAAATAATGGGATTTCTTGCTCTTGTTTTATAACTGCCCCAATTTTCTTTAGATGTCACTCTAATTTCTATACAAATCCAAGAACACCTACTGAAAGATGTGCGGACTGGCATTTTTCTTTTACATACAAGTAAACCTGCAGATGTATGTGTTAAACCCAATTTAAAAGCAGATTCTTCTCGTTAAACTATCTCTTGTTTGTTACGTTTTGGTACTTCAAATGCACCTACTGGAGGTGGTAAGAATACGTGAAGCAATCAAGTAAATTGTTTTTGGTTTGATAGGATTGAAAAGAATGCGCGAAGAAAGCAATTAAAATTTGTCTAATGGTAAATTAGTAATAGAGAATAGAGATAGAGTACTGGAAGTGGAAGAAGGGTGTGTGTATATATATATATATATATATATATATATATATATACTTAACGGGTTAACGGATTATCCGTTAAGAAAATTGAATAATCCGCCCCTAATCCGATAAGCCGTTAATGAAAAAAATTCAATTTGTTCCTTGTCCGTTAAACTGTTAACCCGATACCATTAAGCCATTAAGCTTCGGTTTCGGTTCAATTTTCGATTTTGGTTCGGTTTTGAACACCCCTAGCTAGTTTGGTGTGGATTCTTGCTTTCTTTATTTGAAACACGATCAATCCCAGGAAACAAAACATGAATACAAAGACCCTTCGGTGAATATACCCTAATGATGTGATGGCAAACTCATCGGGATAGGTATGGTAGGATTTGCTGTGACTGTACCTCTCATACAAATAATCAAAAGGGATATAAGAGTCTTTCAGACATGTCAGTTCTGGATTCTTCTTCAAACCCATCATTTTAAGGAAACCCTTGCCCTTGCGGTTCTCAGGCATTATCAAACCCGGAGTTTCCCATGGTATACCGGCCAATCCTCTTATCTCTTCTAGCAAGGGTTTCATTTCAATGTCCCCGAAGTGGAACACAAATCTCTCACAATACCAGTACAAAGTGGCAGCTTCTATGATATTGTTGTTGGGTTGGATTTCCATAAGGGAAGGTAGGTTGCCCAAATATTTCTGAACAAGGGTCTGATCACTGAAGTGAAGATCGTCCCACCAGCTTAGCAATTTTGGGTGGATATTAGTGACCATGTCGAATCTGGGGACTTCGTGCCTCGTGTTTCTGCAAGACAAAAGGGTTAGGACCTTACCCCGACCAGACTCGACTATTTAATATCAACAATTGGCATAAAAGCATTTAGTTCTCCAAATGAATGCACAGAACCTGGTAGTGTCCGTTTGGGTTTAGGGAAACCCGGTGGACTTTGGACAAGGCTATCTTAAAGAGTCATTATGGGGACAACATAACTGACTCAGCTAGGTTTGACCATGATGCATGCACAGTTAAACAGAGTAAGGTTTCTATGGGGTTTTAGACTGGTACCCTTGAGCGGACAACTCAAGGGGGAAAGTCACGAAACCGTCGACTACACCGTTGATCAACTGGTTTTACCATAAATATGCCTTTTTTGAATTTAGGGGGTGATAATATCGGAAGAGTGCAACCACACATTATAAGCGTTGTTATGGTATTTGTTTGGCACGAGTGGAATATGATGTTGATCATGATTATGCAAGAATTAAAGGGATGTTGTCACGTATTTGCATGTTTTAAGAAAGCAATAAAGACAACAATTTCATAATTTAAAGTGGTAATGAAGGAAAGCAGTAAAGGAAAGAAACAAAAAGACAAGTTAGTTTTACAATCGAAAAGGAAATTGAATGCTTAAAAGAAATAAACAAATAATTGCGCGTAAAGAAGCATAAATTCACAATAATAGTCTGAAATGGTAAAAGCCTAGATAATATCCCCAGCAGAGTCGCCATGTTATCGCTCCCCCTTTTTCTCGCGAAATCGGATTTGTGACATTTGGAGGGACAACTCATTCTATTTGGGAACTGGGTTTGCATTTGAAGAGTCGCCACCTAATGATTATGGTGCATTAGGATACCAAAAGAGTTTGATTTGAATAACCAGAGATTGGGTAAGGGCTTGAAATTATTCTAAAGGGAAGGTGTTAGGCACCTCTCAGAATCCACTAGTGTGGTTCCCGACCAGACAATTATTGTGAATTGAGGTGCAATTAACATATAGGCAGATAAGGCTCAAATAAGAGGGGATTTCAACATATAATGGTTTGAATAAGGAGTTAAAATTCTATAAGAAAAGAAATAAAGAATAAAGGAAGGGGGTCCTAGGCTTATTAAAAATATGGATCACCCGACACAATGTCCGGTAATCACTCCTCAATGAGGGGCTACACGTGACACTATCGCATGGTCATCATATCCATATCTACCCTCCCCACCCTGTTAAGGTATTTAAAGCGCAAATTGGTCTCGATTACTTATTGCATGTTATTACCCGTCCCACTTCTATCAGTCGCGGAGGCACTTAGGACACTAATCCTAAAAAGGGAAGGATATTAGGCTTATTTGGGGTTTCAAAGGTAAAAACTCTAAGGCGACATACAAAACACATATTGCATATTTGGGGGGAAACATATAGACAAACAAAATGCTCATGTATACCTCCTTAAACAAAGAAATACATGTAATTAGCATGACTTGCACATACTTTTTAGGTCTGATTAAATACTGAAGATGGGGGAGTTTAGGATTGAAACAGATTAGTTTATTACATAACTTAGATAAGAAGTTCGAATCAGGCCTGCTTGCTGGTTGTAATAATTAACAGAAGTGGATTCAGTTTACAGTTATTACTCTAAGGCTTGCCTAAGTGTTCAGACGAGGATCATATAGGTATGGCATCTACTGAATTCAGAAAGTGATAAGACAGTAAAAACTCGAAATGAATTATTTGGGATCCTATAGGCATGCTTGCTAAACTTTGTTAAGTGAGGGACTTAGATTATCAAAAAGAGATTGCAGAATTAAACAAATTGACTACAGGTTCTGCAGGTGATAGTATGTATTATTACTGATTTTACATCTAGCAATGAGTGAAGCGGATCAGATTTATTTAGAAACTCCTATAGGCATATTTTCTACACGTTGCTAATTTTAGACACTTATAAACGTGGTGTCGAAATGTAGAAAACCTTATAGATATGGTATATGAATGCAAAACCTTATTTTAAACCTTATAGGCATAGTATCTAAATGCAGAAACTTATTTTAAACCATATAGGCAGGGTATCTAAATGCAGTTTGAATTGTGCAAAATTACATTAGAACAATCTTATAGGCATGATTTCTAGGTGAAGTTTGAATATGCAGAACTATAACAGTCCTATAGGCATAAGTTCTAGGTGAAGTTTGAATATGCAGAATTATAACAGTCCTATAGGCATAATTTCTACCCTTGACATGCATAAATACCCACCTTTTTCACTAGACAAATCCCAAATATTT
Source organism: Nicotiana glauca (assembly GCA_026770625.1). NCBI lineage: Eukaryota > Viridiplantae > Streptophyta > Magnoliopsida > Solanales > Solanaceae > Nicotiana > Nicotiana glauca. Next base: position 32,345 of record MU769545.1, read on the forward strand.
ATTACAACTTATTAAGAACCGGAATACCAAATACATTAGAAAATACAAAGAAAAATAATTACAACTAGAGGAAGCCTGATTCTTGACTTCCTATCTGAGTTATGAGATAGACCGACTCAAAGATCACTGATCCAAAGCCTTTCTGAGACTTGGGTATGTCAAAGTTCCCTAAGGGACTCAATAGGACCCCGGGCAGTGCTCACACCCAAGCTTCAAAATCATAATAGGGACAAGTGTAGTGTGGAAGTGCCATCCCTCAAGTGTCCAAGTTCAGAGGGAGCTCATGGGTCCCAAAGCAAGGCTCACAAGAGGAGGGCAGAGCATAAGTCTAAGAGAGAGTGGAAGTGCAGAAACAGAACTTTAAGAACTAAGGAAGTAAAGAAAAGGGAAAGGGGTGCTGGGAAATAGTTACAGAGTTGATAACTTTACACAAAAGGGGTCAGGGGTTGGGAACTTATTGCAGAGAGCCTATGTACTTAGGCATTAGTTAATTCTGGGTATGCATAGCAATAGGGAGTGATGTTATGCTTACAAAATCAACCACGATACACAATATATAATGGTAACATAAAGGTTATTATCCCAGGGGAATCAAGTTTGAATCATAGACAAAAATACTTAATACTGACATTCCTCAAACAAACCATCAGTATCAAACACATTTAGGATGCATAATAGATGCGGAACGGGCAAAAGGAAATTACAACATGCTAAAATAAGTACTGAAGGTAAAAGTATTAAGTAAACATATTGTTGTGATGTTGAAAATCTTAATCAGAACATACCAGTTCAAAGAAGCCAAATACAGTAAAAGCAGGTAGCAGGACTTTGAAGACAGGCCACAGTACAAGTAACAAGAGATAATGCTTTTTGAGTGTGCATGTGACTTCAGAAACTACGAGTGTTTTCGTGTCTAAGTGATTTTAGAACTCAGAGTGTCCTTTTGTGTTAATGAAAAAGCCAAGTATTTATAGTTTGAAAATAGGTAGAAAGTAAGGCAAGAATCATAGTCTAGTAGTAATTATGGAACTATGTACCAATTAAAATCAAATCAGTGTAAGACTTCCTTTAATTAAGGAGTTAAAATTAAACGGTAATGGGCAGAAAACATTTAAGGAAAGAAATCAAGTAGAGCAACATGTGCAGAATAGCCAATTAGGGGTGAGTATATAGGGGCCCAATTAAGGAAACAATTATTACAGAATCAGTGAAGATTCTAGATTAACCAAAAAAGGTAAGAAACACAATAGATTTGCAAAATATAGAGACTATCAGCTCCCAGTAAATCAAGGTGTCAGGGATTCGAAATTATTGATTTGGGAGAGAATAACATGGGTTTCCATGGATAAACAAATAAATAAATAAGCAAACTAAGGACAGGAGAATCAAAAGTCTAAAGGGAAGTTTTCAAATCAATCCAGGAAACAGGAAAATTAGTAAAACAAGGAAAGAATCAATTACACGAGTGCAATCAGAATTACACAAGGAGGTTTGAAATCAGTCCAAAATTGAAGGTCGTTTTAGAGGGAAATTAGCATATAAAAGAGTGCATAAACTTTAGGCATGCGAGGCTGAACTCATGACAAAGAGAAGCATCATGCAATAGCAAACACAAAGTCAATAGCTAATGAACTATCGAAACATGGTAGTCACATAGGTCAAAATCACCAACTCAATAACAGAGAAAAGAAGGAGTATCAAAGCATGTACAAAGTCAAGTAAAAGGACCTTTATGAAAAATATAGTAGAGTTTCAATGGTAGCAGGAAGTCAAAATCACATAAAGAAACATAGGTTGAAACAAAAGATTTCGAAATTCAGTCGAACAACAGATGAAGCAAACTCAGAAACTTGAATAGGTCTAAAGCAAATCAGGGTTTTGAAACCAATTGAATTCGGAGCATGAAGAACAAGTAAATCACATAGCAAAGAGTCTCAGAACTCAAATGAACCCCAAATTTTAGGGTATTTGCCATCAATCGAGTATAGAGATGAAAAACAAGTAAATCAGACAGAAATACTAACAAAAATAAATTCAGAAATCTCAAAAGGTTAAGGCCCTTAACATGCAACTTAAGTAGAAGAATAACATAAGGAAACACAGTAGAATATGTAGAAAATTTAGAAAAAGCTCCAAAATATCTTAACAAAACCCTAAATCGGAAAAAAGATAAGGGGTTTTGAAGGTAAAGTTTTAGAAGAAACTTTGGAAAAAAAGTTTAGAAATTTAGAGCAAACACGGATCTAAACAGTTATAGAAGAAATTAGAAGAACCTCAAAGATTAGGGTTTCAGTAGAAACCAGATGGTGAGAAAGGGTTGGACGATCGTCGATCTAAGTAGGAGAAGTCAAGAATCAAACTTGAATACCCATGGTTGGCCGGAGCAAAGTTTGAAGATGACTGGAGACAGTCATAAAAACTGAGATCGACCAAAGTCTGGGCCAAGCTTCTTCAAGGTCTGGCCTTGAAACCATTGTACTCGGACTCATTGAAGCCAAGGAAGGTAGATACACGCCTCCATGGCTTGAGAAGCCACTGATTTGGGAGATTTCCAGGTGGTAGTTGAGAGTGGCGACTAGGGTTTGAGAGGGGATTGAGGCAGAATTGAGAGAGAAGGGGGTTAGAAGGTAGCTGCAGGTGAAAAATGATTAGGGATAGGAGTAGGTCGAGATTAATTTAGGAAAGGGTTAATGGTGGTCGTTGATCAAAATGATCAACGACCTGGATTGATCGGGTACGTGGAGAGGTTTAATTGAGTTGGGTTTGGGTCGGTTCAGTCGGGGATTGGGTCAGGGTAATTGGGTTAGAATTGGGGTTCAAATCAGGCCACAATTGATACACAATTGGGCTATATTTTAAATAGCCATAATTCCCTTATTTATTTTATAAAAAAATAGTAAAGTAATTTCTGAAAATAAACTAAAGGTACTAAAACAATTAATAATACATAGTTATCACATTAAAAATATTGGGACTTCATTTTATATACATAACGTAATGAAATCTAAAAGAGGCTAATATTGCAATTATATGCAATTTAGCTTTAAAAATACTAAATAAATTTATAAAAATATGCAAAAATTATCTTAGCTATATTTTAGTATAAATATGAGAGTCCAATAAGTGAATCACTAAAATGATAATTTTGGGAGTAATTATTGTGTTGTTCTAGATAAAATATGGCAATAAATTAATTTAAAAATTAAGGAAAATAATAAAACGTTTGGAGATACTTTTATATGGATACATATGCTATTTGAAAGTATTTTGCATATTAAAAATATATAGGGAAAAATTAGGCATTAACAACCACCCGATAGGAGAACGATATCACCGACTGTATAAAGCCTCGAATGGGGCCATCTCAATGCTGGACTAATAACATTGTTGTAAAAAAACTCGGCCAAAGGCAGGAACAGATCCCACTGTTCTCCAAAGTCAATCACACATGCCCTAAGCATGTCCTCTAGAATCTGAACTGTCTGCTCCGATTGTCCGTCGATCTGAGGGTGAAATGATGTACTGAGCTCCATGCGGGTCCCAAACTCACTCTGAACGGATCTCCAAAAATGGAAGTGAACTGAGGGCCTTTATCAGATATGATAGAAACAGGCACACCGTGATACTGGACTATCTCCCGAATCTAAATCTGAGCCAACCTCTCCGATGTGTAAGTAGTCTCAATCAGAATAAAGTGTGCCGACTTGGTCAACCTGTCAACAATGACCCACACTACATCAAAATTTTGCAAGGTCTGGGGTAATCCCACTACGAAGTCCATGGTGATGCGCTCCCACTTCCACTCAGGAATGGGCATCTGTTGAAGTAGGCCACCTGGCCTCTAGTGCTCATACTTAACCTGCTGGCAATTCAAACACTTAGCCACACACTCCACTATGTCCTTCTTCATCCGTCGCCACCAATAATGCTATCTCAAGTCACGATACAACTTCGTATCACCTGGGTGAATAGAATACCACGAACTATGTGCTTCCACTAGAATCCTCTCCCTCAAGCCATCAATATTAGGAACACATAGGCGACCCTGGAGTCGCAGGACACCATCCTCGCCAATAGAAAACTTTTTGGCACTACCATGTAGCACCTTCTCTATGAGAACTGCCAAATGCGGATCATCAAACTGCCAGGCCTTGATCTCCCCCAATAATGAAGACTGAGCAACAACACACACAAGAACTCGGCTGGGCTCTGAAATATCCAACCTCACAAGTCTGTTAGCCAAGGATTAAATGTCCAAAGATAGTGGCCTCTCCTCTGCTGCAATGAATGCCAAGCTACCCATACTCTCTACTTTCCTGCTTAAGGCATCCGCGACCACATTTGCCTTGCCCGGAAGATAAAGAATGGTGATGTCATAATCCTTCAGTAACTCGAGTCATCTATGCTGCTTCAAATTGAGGTCCCTCTGCCTGAACAAATGTTGTAAGCTGCGATGATCAGTGTAAACCTCACATGACACCCCATACAGATAGTGCCTCCATATCTTAAGAGCATGAACGATCACCACCAACTCTAGATCGTGCATAGGGTAATTCTTCTCATGAATCTTCAGCTGATGGGAGGCATATACAATAACTCGCCCCTCCTGCATCAATACACAACCCAGGCCAATGCGTGAAGCATCGCAATATACCGTGTACATCCCCAAATCGGAAGGCAACACAAGAACTGGTGTTTTAGTCAAAGTTTTCTTGAGCTTCTGAAAGCTGGCCTCACAATCATCGGACCAACGGAAAGGAGCACCCTTCTGGGTTAATCTGGTCAGAGGTGATGCAATAGATGAAAAGCCCTGCACGAATTGCCGGTAGTAACCTACTAAACCCAGGAAACTCCAGATCTCGATCACCGAGGTAGGGCGTGGCCAACTCTAAACTACCTCAATATTCTTGGGATCCACCGTAATACCCTCTCCAGACATAATATGCCCCAAGAATGCCATTGACTCTAGCCAAAACTCACACTTGGAAAACTTAGCATATAGTTTCTGCTCTCGCAAGGTCTGGAGCACTACTCTCAAATGCTGCTCGTGCTCCCCCAGGGTACGTGAGTATATCAAGATGTCGTCAATAAAGACGATAACAAAGGAATCAATATAAGGTCTGAACACCTTGTTCATCAAGTCCATGAAAGCCGCTGGGGCATTGGTCAAGCCGAAGGACATCACTAGAAACTCATAATGACCTTATCTAGTACGGAAGGCAGCCTTCGGAACATCTGAGTTCGAATCCTCAACTGACGGTACCCTGATCTCAAGTCAATCTTAGAGAACACCCTAAAACCCTGCAAGTGGTCGAACAAATCATCAATGTGCGGCAACAAGTACTTATTCTTGATGATAGCCTTGTTCAACTTGCGGTAGTCAATGCACATCCGCATGGTGCCATCCTTCTTCTTCACAAAGAACACCGGTACACCCCAAGGTGACACACTAGGTCTAATAAACCCCTTTGCCAAAAACTCCTCAAGCAGCTCCTTCAACTCTTTCGGATCCATACGATACGGTGGAACAGATATAGGCTGGGTACCTGGAGCCAAGTCAATACAGAAATCAATATTGCAATCCGGTGGCATGCCAGGAAGATCAGAAGTAAACACATAGTCGAACTCCCGCACTATTGGAACTAAATCAATCATCGGAGACTCTGCGGTTGTTTCCCGAACATAAGCTAGATAAGCTAAACACCCCTTCTCGGCCATATGTCAAGCCTTCAGAAAAGAAATAACCCGGCTAGATGTATTAATTGTGGAACCTCTCCACTCTAACCCGGGCAACCCTGGCATCGCCAATGTAATAGTCTTGGCATGGCAATCTAGGACGACGTGATACGGGGATAAGTAATCCATGCCCAGGATAACCTCCAAGTCGATCATATCAAGCAACAGGAGGTCCGCTCTAGTCTCGAAACCATAGAATGTGACCACACAGGACCGGTAGATCCGATCCACAACCATAGAATCGCCCACAGGAGTGGACATATGAATATGAGTGCCCAAAGGCTCAGGAGCAATAACTAGAAAATGAGCAAACAGAGATGATACATATGAATAGGTGGACCCTGGATCAAATAATACCGAAGCATCTCTGCCACAGACGGAAATGATTTTTGTGATAACGGCATCTGAGGCTAATACATCTGGTCTCGCCGGAAGAGCATAGAATCTGGCCGAAGCGTTGGCTGGCTGGCCTCCACCTGACTAAGCAGTAGCTGGCTGACCTCTCCCTGTCTGGCCTCCACCTCTAGGACGGCCTCTGCCACTCTATCCCCCGCCTCTAGGCGGCAGAGTAACCGGTGCTAAAATCATAAGTTGTTGACCCTGATCTACTGCCTTACCCCGAAGCCTGGAGTATCTAGGGGTATGTATTCGATTTATCGATTCGATTTTGACCTTATTGATAATTATTTATCGATTATCGATTTGTACATATGCTTATCGTTATCATTTCAATAAGGTTTTGATTTTTTTGATTTTGATTTATCGATTTTGGGGCTTATCGATTCAGTTATCGATTACACCAATAAGAACGACAAAGGAAAAATGATTTTTTATGTTAAGTATGCAATGCAATTCAAACCACAATTTTCTAAGATGCATATCTCAATCACCAAAATAGAAGTGAAAAGAGAAAAAAGGTAATCTTCAAGACCCACAAGTGAAAAATGGAATCTTTAGTAACTATGTAATGTGAAATTGACCAAAAATGAAAATGCAAGCAAAAGAATAGTAATTCTTCAAGACACAATAAGGAAAAATGGAATTTTTAGTAGTGTAAAATTTAGACCTGACCAAAATTTGAGAGATGGTATCAAAGCCATTGTCGGTTCGTTCATAAATCTACATGGAAGGGTAGGACATGAGGAGGCTCTTAGTAGAGGCTCGAGAGGAAGGTTGGTATGGTATGTGAAGGCTAATGAGAGAGTATATGGAAGAGTATTTTGGATGGCCGTGAATTCTTGTAGAGGTTTAATAGTTTCTTGTCTGTTGGGTCTGTAGTTCGCGGAAGAGGGAAAGAATGCATAGAGGAAATAATAGGGTTAGGGACTTAGGGTAAAGGAAAGGGCATAATAGAATAAGGGTATATTTGTCTTTTTAGTATATCTGATCAGTTTATCAATAAATTGATAACCGAAGAAGACAAAATCGAAATCAAAATTGATAACTCGATAAGGAAAATTTTGAAATCGAAATCGATAAACCGATAACAAATAATCAATTCAATTTATCGATAAACTAATTCGAATGCACACCGCTTGCAGTATCTCCTCATATGACCAAGGTCTCTGCACTCAAAACAACCTCGCGGTGCGGCGGCCTGGTATCCCATTGGCTGACCCTGATGGCCTGTAGACCCACTAGAAGAAGTTTGAATAGTTGGTGGATGGTATCAACCCTCCGGCATAGCACTGAAGTAAGAACCAGAAGAACCCTGGGGACTTAAGTACCCACCGGAGGAACCCTGAATAGCTGGCGGGCGATAGGAACTCTCTAGCATGGCACTGAAATAGGGGCGCACTGGAGCACCCCGAGCAAGTGGTGGTGCTAAATATGGGGACCTGCTGGGCTGAACCCTCCCAAACTGACCTCTACACCTAGCCGGGGCACCTCTAAACTCTCCAGAGAATCTAGCCCTCTTATCCTGCTGCATCTGTGTCACGGCCCAAATCCTAAAACCCGACCGTGATGGCGCCTCTCGTGAAGACAAGGCCAACCAGAACAACGCCAACACCTCTTTTTAATCAATTAATTAACATTTACCATTTTATCACATGTTTATCATAACAATTAATGCGAAAATAGCGATAAATATGAGGGAAAACCATCCCGACACAACCCAAATCGGGGTGTCACAAGTCATGAGCTACTACCGAATTTCTATAATTCTACAAAATAGAATATTTGATACAGAAGTCTGGAATAACTGTAATAGCATAAAATAGGGGAGTCAAGGGGTTGTGGACACCAACAGCTACCTCGATGCTCCGATCTCGCTGCCTGATCTGGGAGGGATGTCAGTGCTCAGGTACGGACTCTGCTAATCTTGAATCTGCACGCATGGTGCAGGGAATAATGTGAGTACTCCGACCCAATGAGTAATAATAATAAATAATAACCGAAGATAAGAAAATACATAACAGCACAAGGCAGTTCTATATCAGGCAGTAAATTATTTAAAGCAGTAAAAACAGTGAAAGTCAAATGAAATCTCAGTTTAAAGGCAGGTGAATCAGGTAAAACAGCGTTTAAGTAGTAAATAGTAAAAATTGCCCCTCGGGCCCAGTATCAATCGCTCGGCACAATAACAACCCCTCGGGCTCAATCACTCTTAGAATAATATCATATAGTAACCAATTCGGCGTGTAGCCTGATCCATATCTCGCTGCGGCGTGCAACCCGATCCATATGGGTACCCGCGCTTATTGTGGGGGTGCAGACTTCGGAGGGGCTCCTAAGCCCAAGCGTAATATTACTGCGGCGCGCAGCCCGATCCACAAAAACATTTGTTGCGGGGTGCAGCCCGATCCATATAAGTATTTGTTGCAGCGTGCATCCCGATCCATAATATATATAACATCCTCAATGTTGGGTTCTTAAACCTTCTCAGTCATTTTAGGACACAATAGTATAAGATAGGGGTCTCAGCCCACATATTTCCCTCATTTAGGATTTATTAAAACCGGTTCACATTGTTTAAACAAATAGAAACATGACTGAGAATGTGATTTTTCAATAATTAAAGTGAGGAAAATCAGTCATAATACCCCTAAGGGTTCTACAAGTCGGCACGAGGCCCCAAACATGGAAACTAGCCCAAATCATAATGATAAACAAAACAGCTCAGTCAAATACGCGGTAAAATATCAAACGGGATGTACCAAGTCACAATCCCCAATAGTAAACAACCTCTCGCTCATCATTAAGCGCGTGTTTCACCTCAATATAGCACTACGTTATGCAAATCCGTGGTTTCAAACCCTCAGGATATCATTTACTATCATTACTCATCTCAAGTCGGCCAAAATCCTAGCTCGCTATGCCCTTGCCTCGCAAATCGACCTTCTCGCGCGTCGAATCTAGTCAAAACCACAACGAATACATTACAATAGGCTAAGGGAACATAACCCAATCGAAAAGACTCGAAAAATATCGAAATTCATGAAATTTGCAAAACCCGAGCCCCGGGCCCACTTCTCGAAAAATTAGAAAATTAACATCATCGGATTTCTCATCTCGCCACGAGTCTATACATACCAAAAGCTCCCAAATTCGAGCCCAAATGACCCACAAATCCCACTTTAAAATACCAAATTTCCAAGCCCTAGCTTTATCCCCTTTTGATGAATTTCCACAAATTTCTATGTTAATTCTACCAAGCGGGTCAAGAAACATACCTAGAGTCTCAAATAGGTGAGGATATCTGCTCCGCATCTCCCGCTCGGTCTCCCAAGTAGCCTCCTCCACGGGCCGACCTCTCCACTGCACTTTCACCGAAGCTATATCCTTTGATCTCAACTTTCGAACCTGATGACCCAAAATAGCTGTTGGCTCCACATCATAGATCAAATCATCATCCAACTGAACAGTGCTGAAGTCCAATACATGAGACGGGTCCCTAACATACTTTTAGAGCATAAAAACATGGAATACCGGATGCACGCCTGACAATCTGGGTGGTAAGGCAAGCTCATAAGCCACATCCCCAATCCTCCTAAGTACCTCAAAAGGTCCAATAAACCGCGGACTTAACTTCCCTTTCTTCCCAAACCGCATAACACCCTTTATGGGCTAAACCTTCAGCAAGACCTTCTCACCCACCATATAAGACACGTCCCGAACCTTCCGGTCTGCATAGCTCTTCTGACGCGATTGTGCTGTACGGAGCCTCTCCTAAATCAACTTCACCTCCTCTAAGGCATCTTGATCCAACTCTATCCCCAATAGTCTAGCCTCGCGGGGCTCAAACCATCCAACCGGAGATCTACACCGCCTCCCATACAGCGCCTCATACGGAGCCATCTGAATGCTCGATTGATAATTGTTGTTGTAGGAAACCTCTACAAGCGGCAAAAACTCATCCCAAGAACCTCCAAAATCAATAACACAGGCACGCAACATGTCCTCCAATATCTGAATAGTACGCTCGGACTGCCCGTCCGTCTGAGGATGAAATGTTGTTCTCAACTCTACCTGCGTACCCAACTCTCGCTGAAATGTCATCCAGAACTGAGAAGTGAACTGAGTACCTCTATCTGAGATAATAGACTCTGGAACACCATGCAATCGAACAATCTCCCAGATAAAGATCCTTGCCAGCTGCTCCGAAGAATAGGCAGTACATACCGGAATGAAGTGCGCGGACTTGGTCAGCCGGTCCACAATCACCCAAATTGAATCGAACTTCTTCAAAGTCCGAGGGAGACCACTCACAAAATCCATAGTAATCCTCTCCCACTTCCACTCTGGAATAATCATCCGCTGAAGTACACCACCCGGCCTCTGATGCTCATATTTTACCTGCTGATAGTTGAGACACCGAGTCACATACCCTATAATATCCTTATTCATCATCCTCCACCAATAGTGCTGCCTCAAGTCCTGATACATCTTCGCGGCACCCGGATGAATGGAATACCGCGAGTTATGGGCCTCCTCTAATATCGACTCCCGAAGCCCATCCACATTAGGCACACAAATCTGGCCATGCATCCTCAACACACTATCATCACCAATGGTCACGTCTATGGCATCCTCATGCTGAACCTTGTCCTTAAGGACAAGCAAATGTGGATCATCATACTGGCGCTCTATGATGCGATCATATAAGGAAGACTGAGAAACCATACAAGCCAACACCCGACTGGGCTCCGAAATATCTAGTCTCACCAACCGATTGGCCAAAGCCTGAACATCAACCACAAGGGGCCTCTCCCCAACTGGAATGTATGCTAAGCTCCCCATACTAACTGCCTTTCGGCTCAAAGCACCGGCCACTACATTGGCCTTCCCCGGGTGATACAGAATGGTAATGTCATAATCCTTAAGTAACTCTAGCTACCTCCGCTGCCTCAAATTAAGATGTTTTTGCTTGAATAGATGCTGAAGACTGCGATGATCAGTGAATAACTCGCAAGATAGGCCATACAAGTAGTGCCTCCAAATCTTCAAAGCATGAATTATAGCAACCAACTCCAAATCATGTACAGGGTAGTTCTTCTCGTGGGGCTTCAACTGACGAGAAGTATAAGTAATAACTCTACCCTCCTGCATCAATACACATCCGATCCCAACTCTCGAAGCATCACAATATACAGTGTAAGAACCTGAGGCTGAGGGCAAAACCAATACTGGAGCCGAGGTCAAAGCTGTCTTGAGCTTCTGAAAGCTCTCCTCGCACTCGTCCGACCATAAAATGGAGCACCCTTCTAAGTCAAATTGGTCAAGGGCGATGCAATAGAGGAAAATCCTTGAACAAACCAGCGATAATAACCTGCCAACCCAAGGAAACTACAAATCTCTGTGGCGGAGGTCGGTCTAGGCCAACTCTGTACCGCCTCTATCTTCTTTAGGTCTAGGCCAACTCTGCACTACCTCTACCCTTGTTGGACACCATGTGCCCCAAGAAAGATATTGAGCTGAGCCAAAACTTGTCACACCTCCTTTTTCCTACACCCCCGGAGAGGGTATAATAAAGGGAGTTATTTCCAACTTGAAGTGATAATCGAATCAGGATTTATTATTAAGATTCAGAGTCGCTGCTTGGGAGATTTATGGTGTCCCAAGTCACCGGTTTAGAATCCCAAATCAAGGAAAAGAATGACTCTGTTTAACAGTTCGCGAACCAGAAATTCGAGTAAGGAATTATGTTAACCCGGGAGAAGGTGTTAGGCATTCCCGGGTTCCGTGGTTTTAGCATGGTCGCTCAACTATTATATTCGACTTAAATTATATGATCTTAAATAATCATGAACCTATGTGCAAATTGTAACTTTAACCGCTTTTATTCATTTTAATTAAAGGAGATTGCAACGTTATTAAAACACGTCTCGGACCACATCACATAAATGCACCTGTGGCTTTCAATATATTTTAACATTATTGAGATCTGGATTTGGGTCACATAAATGTGCACCCGAGTTTAAGAAGGTAAAATTATTAAACAATGCACCTAAGGTAACTAACGCGTGTCACACCTCTTTTTTTTAGGCTTACTACATCCCGTGAAGGATATAATAAAAAGAGTTTTTCCAATTAAAGGACGGTCGGAACGGGATTAGTTATTTAAAATTTTCAGAGTCGCCACTTGAGAATATAATGGTGTCTCAAGTCACCGAATTAATCCCGCACCGAGGAAAGTTTGACTCTGTTACAGTCTGCGAACTAGAAATCCGGATAAGGAATTCTGTTAATCCGGGAGAAGGTGTTAGGCACTCCCGAATTCCGTGGTTCTAGCACGGTCGCTCAACTGTTGTATTTGATTTTATCTGATTTTATTACATGCTAACTTATGTGCTTTTATTTATAAACCGCTTTTATTATTATTTATTTTAAAAGACTTGCGACGTCGTGAAAGCACGTCTCCGACCACGTCGCCATCAAGGCACCCGCGTTCGTTAACGCACTTCGACTTCGTCGAGATTTGGATTTGGGTCGCAATCGATGCACACCCGAGTTTAAGAAAGTAATTTAATTAAATCGCGCTTAAGGGTTCTAGCGTGATAATGTTTGGGAAAGGCCGTTGAAATTCGCTAAACAGCCCCTCCAAATTCTAACCATTTTTAATAATCAATTATTGAGGGCCCCGCAATTATTCTTTGTTCGGAGAGGCTCATCTCCAAATTTTAAGCCATTTTTAATCATTATTTGTTTTATTAAGAATTACGACGTCGTGAAAATGCGTTTCTAACCACGTCACCACCAGTGTACACGTGGTTATTAACACATTTCGACTTCGCCGAGATTTGGATTTGGGTCGCAATCAATGCCCACCCGAATTTAAGGAGGTAATTTTAGTTAAAACGCGTCTAAAGCTTCTATCGCAATATTATTATTTGGGGAAGGCCATGAAATTCACTAAATGGCCCTCCCATATTCTAAATTATTTTTAATAACCATTTATTGAGGGCCCCACATTTATTTATTGTTTGGCGAGGCTCGTCTCATGTATTTATGCTTATGAATTATTCATTTCCTAAGTTTGGGGATTGTTGTAAATAGAAGAGCAACCCTCAATTTTATGCTAATAACAACAAAATGAGGGAATTCCATCTATCAATATTAAGATATTTAGCGCTCTATTTACTACCAGAATTTGCCCAGAAATAGTTGCCCACCTCAATGCATCATATTCCCATTCTTGGTACACGTAAAACTAGTGCACAATATAGAAATTTGCTCTCAAACTAGTATAACGCAATAGTGAGCAATTGTTCAGCTAATCAGATTGAACTAAACACATAGGAGCATTAAACAAAAGAGTTGAAGGCATAAACTTGCATGTTCTGTACAATTTTCACTGAAAAAGAGCAAAGGACAGAACCAATTGCACATACAAATGAACTCCAAGCCACCATTATCACTACTAAATTGTAGTTACAAAGCTAACAAAAGAAGCTAAAAATTAGCGCCCCAGCAAGTCTCAAACAAGGAACGAATCACCACCTAAACGTACAAACAATGTACCGGTATACTACGACTTTCAGTAATGAACGCTAACAGACCAAATTAAAAGACCAAAACAACAGAATCATCCATTCAGTTATCATCTTAAGGCAAACTTTGATTGAATGCAATTATTCCTAAGACAGTCCGGAACAAATCTCACTTTAGATGCAAATGAAATTTAGGATTTCTGAACCAATTACCTAATCATAATTCTCTTCCACAAGACAAAATCTAAGGGAATATGTTTTTCACAGTCCTTATTTGCACAGTTTATGCACAGTCAGAATTCAAACTATATTACATGAATATATTAAAGACCTATTCAACTATTGATGCATTGTAATTCAAACAGACAAGAGTTCCAAAAGCAGTTGGCCAAATATTCATTTCATTTATGTTTCCAGAGCTTACATGAACCAGGTTCGAAATGTGTACCTGAAAACAACGAACAAGAAGAGAAATGGAGAAGTCAATGACAACAATGTAACAGCAGCCCAGATGAGCAGCAATTAGACCAATTTAAATCGGAAACCACAGCAAATCCAAGGAAGTAACTTCAGAATTTCAAGGCCAACAATAGAAGACAACTTTAAACCAGAAAATTACTCCCAAACGAACTGGATCAGTTGTAAACCCAGCAGCAAAAAATGAATACCCCAAACAAACAGAACAACTGAACTCAAACGAACTCAGTAGGTTCAGTAATCAGGAAAAAGGGAAATCAGTACCTAGCATTCAAATCTTGTCTAGAGACCAATGGAACAATGCATTTTTTTGGTTTTTTAAAGAGATTTTTTTTTTGAGTTTTCTCTAACACCTAAGATCTAGAGGAAGAATGTTTGTACTTTTGCTCATTCAGATTAAAAATTATGCCTAGATCTGAAAGATGATTTTTTGGGGGATTTTTTGGGCTAAAAAAAACCTTTTTTGTGAAGGCATGGGAATGCCATTTTATAGGCAAAGTGAGAGGCAGCCCTCAAACTTCTATTTTCCTCCTTAGTCCCTACTTATTTTCAGTTTAATCCTCTACCTCTTGCCTTGTGGCCCAAGTCACCCCCCTATGTTAACTGAAATATGCCTTAACACCTACACCTAGAAGCTTCTTGGAAATTCTAGCTAGATTCCCTGCCCCAAATTACCCCAATTACCCTCAATTTATCCCAAAATTACTAAAACATAACAGCTATATCCAAACAAATCCTAGGGTCTGAACTTTCAACCAAAAAAATGTAATCCTAGCTCAACTATTAACCAACCTATCTGCTCGGACCAATTAACAGCAATAATCATCAAACTAAAAACAAACTGAACTTAAATCAGACTTAACCATATAACACTCAAACAAATGTTTAACTAACAGAATTACAATTGAGACTAAAATAATGAGTCTTTATTCAAACAACCAAATCGACCCAAATCTAACTTTAGCAGAATGCATAACCATTAACACCTAATACTAAGTATGAATCAAGGAGATAGGGGTAAGAATGAAATAGAAGTAAAGGAGGGCCCATAATTTCGGACTGACAATATTACTAAACAAAATTACGAAGCTACATGGCCATGGAAGGTCAGTGAAATAAAAGAAACTAAACTTGAAGACTCACCAACTCACTTCAAGACTCCGGTTAATTTGCTTCCCAAATTCAGCAAATTCAGACGATGTTTGGACTCCAATGATGATCAACTCCCCACAAGGATGCCCCAGGGATCTTATCGTTCTCACTCAGCCAAGATTGGGTTATTTAAGGTTTGGCCGGAGAAGATTGAAATCGATATTCGAGCACTTCCAGCCAGATTGGAGGCAAGATGGTCATATATTTAGGTTGAGGGAAGTTAGGAGAGTCAGTGGTGTAAGTTTGGAGCGATTTGGAATGGTTGACGTCGTGGCCGGAAAATCTTCCGACGAAGATTCGAGGATTTCCGGTAAGGTTCGAGGGAAATCAAAGGCGGGAATGGGAAGAGGATGATCTGGGGAGTTCGTGGTGTGAATTTGCGGCGGATTGGTGTAGGTTTCGTCTGCCGGCGACGGCTTCCGGCGAGGTGCAGAACAATACGAGGAAGATGAAGGGCTGGTCTCTGAGGCTATACGTATATTCGGACCATTATATCACAATAACACCAACCGCTTGTGGCCGTTGGATCAGGAGGATTGATGGCCCAGATTAAACGATGCCCAAACGGCGTCGTTTCAAAGAGTGTGGAGATTGGGTCGGGTGAAGAGGCGTGTTTGGGCCAGGCGTGGCTGATGGGGTTTTGAGAGTTTGGGCCACAGGCCTTGTTACAAAAGTGGCCCAAATTGATTTTCTTATAAGACCAAATTTAATTAAAGCCTCCTCTTATTTCTTTTATTCCCTAGTTTTTTGTTTTTTTTTTTGTTTTTTTTTTTGTATTATTTTTTGATTTTAAAAAGGTGCAAAAATTAAAATAACAATTAAACTAAACTAATTAATGCCTAAAATTATTTTAAAAACTATTTTGCGATAATTTCACAATTAAAACAATAAAAATGCTAAAGCGAACTATTTTTGTCATTTTCGTCATATCTTATTCTAAAACAAATTAATCCCTAATTAATACTAAAATATGAAATTAAATCTTAAATGCAAATGCATATTTTTTGTATTTTTATGAATTAACATGCACACATAAAATGCAACAATTATCAGGAAATGGCACAAAAATGCAAAAAAAAAAAATTGTAAAAATAAAGAAAAAATCATTTTGTTTGTTTTTGGGAATAATTCATATATAGGGCAAAAATCACGTGTTCACAACGCATTGTCAACTTTGCGAGGGCCATAGAAATTAGCAAAATGGCACGCCTCGGATTCTAAGTATTTTAAAGACATGATTAAAGAGGGCCATACCATTTGTGATTTTATTTGGTGCGGCACACCTCGATTCTAACTTAAAAGAAGTGTTTCAACTAAAGCCAACCACGGATGTTCCTAATTATTAAACCTTCGAAATTTGGAATTATCAGCCCTATAAACTATCAACAAACTACTATGAATTATTTACATCTCAACTAATCCTTACTATTATATTTCAAGTATTTGTTAAAACTAAGTGCAGATGAAACAGAAGAAGTTATAACAAGAAGATACATATTCAAAGAAAAAGAAATAGAAAAAAAACACTATCAGAAATGGAGAGAAGCAATAAACAAAAGCATTTCGAAATGGTGGTCTATAATAGCATTTTCGAACAAGTAGGCTCTCATTACGCCAAACGCATTCGCAAGATCTGGGGCTCGAGGTGGGCCCATCGCGATGGAGATCGACGAAACAAGACAGCCCAAGGACTGATAATTAAACTAAGGCTGGTTTTACGGCTAGCTTTAAACCCAGATCCTTATGAATTGATAGACAATTTAACTAGGAGGTAAAATAGTATTACGCCAGCAATTGCTTTTGAGTCTTAGCTAAGAACCACCAACTACCTAATTAGAAGCCTGTTTTTTTCTAAACGTATAACAGCAAAGCATGCTTATGAAAGAACTAGTAAACGAACAGGAGAATTGTTGGGCTTGGGGAACAAGCCCAAGCATCAATAGTCAGCTACTTCCTCTAAAGAACAAAACTTACAATCCCAAGCTTTTCAGAATTTAGAGAAAAACAAACTGAATTACCCCAACCCCCAAGTCGAGCCCAAACCAAAACAATCAGTCATAATTGACAAGAACAACCTATAATATCAAACACCATTGCTACCCAATAACCATTTTATCAAAAAACCTGAGTAGTACTACCAATTTGTGTCTGAAGTGACTCACATTATACAACTTGATCAAACTACACCAAACACACCTAAAATGAAAATAGACCTAATCACTGATTTAGTTTTACATATTCCAACACAGGACCTTATCATTTCATAATCATCTTTGTTCAGCAGACCCGCATCCAAATCCTAAGGCAGATATACATTACTTTAAGAAAAACATGCAATAGGAAAGAAACATAAAACCAAAAAAAACTAATCATGAGCCAGCAGTCCAATACATAGAGCATTTTATTTCTCTTTTTCAACTTACCAAATTGAGTGCTACATTGTATGAATTTCAGAGGTGTGTACCTGAGAGGTAAAAGGAAATAAGAAGCAAGTAAGAATCAGCAAACGAACAATAGCAGAAACACAATAAGGCTCAGCACAAACCATCCATTGCAACCATAAGAATAGTGTGAAAATAACCCAGATTCAAATCACCTCCACCTCAGAGGATCGGAAATTGATTCAGCGATTGTAAAACTCCAGAAAAATCCCCTCAAAATTTCAATGAAACAGTACTTTTATAGTTCTCAAACTGTTTTTGGTTTTCAGGATTTTGACTCTTCAAATTGATGAAACAGTAAAATCTCTACAGCTTGTTGTATATTTCTTTTATCTCTTAAAAAGTCTCTATGAAAATAGTAAAATTAGTTCAGCCCTTTTTTGGATTTTTAGCTTTTTTCCTCTCTAGCTTCAATGGAATAGTAGAAATTTTGGGGCTACCTATATTTCTGTATCTATTTGCTCTTTCAAAAAACCCTCCCTTGAAAGGAAAGAATGATACCTTATATAGGCTTAGCCATAGGGCAGCCCTCAAGACCACTTATTTACCCTTTACCCCCCTTCTTAGTTCATATTTTAGCTTAGGGGTCCCTGAATTCTTAACTTGTTCCCCAAATTCTACTACCCAAATCCTGAAAATTCAAATCCAACCCCACCCTAGAAGCTTCTCTTTCTGTTACAAAAGATTTTTTAACCCCCAAATACCTAAACTACCCTCCCAGACCTTGATATTTACCCTCAAATAACCATACCCAAATGGATCAATCCAAACCAAACAAGCAAAGCTCTAAGGCTGTTGTTGGGACGGGTTAAGAAAATCAAAAAGGCCCAACATCTTACCCTATTCCGAGACTCCCAAAATTCTGACCCAAACCCTTTTACACAAAACCCAAACAAGAAACCAATAATGAAAACAGAACTTGATGAAATACCCAACTAAAACAACATTTGAATTAACTTAACACCCGTTATAGTATAGCGAAACTCAAATAGATCATGAAAACTCAAATCAAGTACACAAAGTTCAACAACCTGGATACTAAAATTAACAGAAATTCTAGAAAATAGCAATCCTAAACAATACTAATTATTATACTAACACGACTCGATCTTACTGACACTTCCAGAACAATAAAAAAAATAGATGGACAAGAGGCAGGAGAGGGAAAGGAGGGGACAGTGATGAAAGATAACCAAATAAACGGAGAAGAACGAGGAAAGAGTGGAAGCAGAAACGAAAACAAGGAAAATAAAAGAAACGAAGAGAAATACCTAAAAGAGAAAAACAAATGGATGGCTTGAACGAACTCCAGCATCTTCGATTCGACCCGAAAGTGATATTGACCGCATGTTTTCCTTGAGAACAACCGAACAATATTGATTTCGAACCTAACCATTCCTAAGAGCTTGAAGATTTTGAAAGATTTCCTTCTCCTCCAATTTCAGATTAGAAATCGGTCCGATTTAGTGAGGATTTGGTGGGAAGTAGTGGTGGATTGGGACTTAGGGATGGGTGATGGTTGCGTGGTTGGATATTGATGGTGAATTGAACTCCGCCGCCAACCGGAGATGGCAGAGAAACAGAGGCGGCATTAGGGTTCAAGGTCTCTGCGTTTGGGAGAGGTGCGAGACAAAGATGAGTTTGGACTGGACTTTAGTTGAACTAAATTTCGGACATATTAATGAGAAAGAGGAGGGGTAATTTAAACCGTCAGATGGGAAGGAGATCAAGGGCCAAGATTGATTTGCCTTGGAGAAACTCAAAACGACGTAGTATTGGCCTTATACTACATCGTTTGGATGGTCTGAGAGACCTAGCCAATTTGGGGCGGGTGGGGGTCGATTTGGGCCGGAATTTGGGGCAGGAAATTTGGGCATGGGACTTTTAAGAGCAAGACTGGCCCAATTCCTCTTCTTTTCATTTTAATCCAACAAAATCCTTTTCCTCTTTTCTTTTTCTCTTTCTTTTTTCATTTTCTAATTAGATTAAAATCAAATTAATTCCTAGAACTTAATTAACTAAATAAAAAAAACCTAGTTAAACCTATATGATAATTAACACAAAACAAATTCAAAAGAAACACTACTCAAAATCATAGTCAAAAGTTAAAAATGCAAATTACACTATTTTTTTGTGATTTTTCCATTTTATGAAACAATTGACTTTCTAATTAATCCTAAAATGCAAAGTTAAATTCTAAATGCACATGCCAAGTATTTTTTTTTTTGTTAATTAAAATACACAGACAAAAATGCATAAAATGCCACAAAATTCACAAAATTATAAATACTAAAAGAAATTATTTTATTTTGAATTTATGGGAGTAATTCATATAGGGCAAAAATCACGTGCTCACAGCTGCCCCTCTTTGCTCGGAAATACGAAAAGTTTTTGTGCAAAGATAAGTGAGCGGATACGAGCGATTTTTGCCCGTTTGAATACTCCGTGCAAAGCATTTTTGAAATATTTGACCGCACCCTGCTTCCGAGGTTGCCTACATATCCTTGGTTAAAAAGGAATCAAGTCAGTGTAGTTCGGGAAAGCTTGGTAGCTGGGACTACCATGAAGCTGTGGTTTCACTGTTGTTGCAGCTGCTACTGCTTACTGAACCCCGTTTTTACACCATGTCAGAATAAAAGAATCTACACTAATTAACGATCTATGAATAACAAAAATCCTATCTATATCTTCAAACTTGCTCTTATGTTTCTTGTTGCCTTGTTGTCTTATGTTCTCTTGGTGAAATCGTTTTGTTGCCGCTTTGAATTGTAAACTGAGATGTCTTCCCTTTCTCCAGATGTATGCTTGACCGCTAAACTTGATATGTATTACTCTGCTATACAGGCGGGCTCCTGACTTCAAAACTCGAATGTATTCCTCTGCTATACAGGCGGGCTCCTGATTTCAAACTTGAAATGTATTCCTCTGCTATACAGGCGGGCTCCTAACTTCAAAACTTGAAATGTATTCCTCTGCTATACAGGCGGGCTCCTGACTTTAAAACTTGAAATGTATTCCTCTGCTATACAGGCGGGCTCCGGACTTCAAAAGTTGAATGTATTCCTCTGTTATACGGTCGGGCTCCCGACTTCAAAACTTGAATGTATTCCTCTGTTATATGGGCAGGCTCCCGACTTCAAAACTTGAATGTATTCCTCTGTTATACGGGCGGGATCCTGACTTCAAAACTTGAATGTATTCCTCTATTATACGGGCGGGCTCCTGACTTCCAAAGTTGAATGTATTCCTCTGTTATACAGGCGGGCTCCCGACTTCAAAACTTGAATGTATTCCTCTGTTATACGGGCGGGCTCCCGACTTCAAAACTTGAATGTATTCCTCTGTTATATGGGCGGGCTCCCGACTTCAAAAGATAAATGTATTCCTCCGTTATACGGGCGAGCTTCCGACTTCAAAACTTGAATGTACTCCTCTATTATACGGGCGGGCTCCCGACTTCAAATTTTGAATACTGGCGGGATCCTGATTTTAAAACTTGAAATGTATTCATCTGCTATACAGGCGGGATCCCGACTTCAAAACTTGAATGTATTCCTCTGTTATACGAGCGGGCTCCCGACTTCAAAACTTGAATGTATTCCTCTATTATACGGTCGGGCTCCCGACTTCCAAAGTTAAATGTATTCCTCTGTTATACGGGCGGGCTCCCGACTTCAAAACTTGAATGCATTCCTCTATTATACGTGTGGGCTCCCGACTTCAAAACTTCAATGTATTCCTCTGTTATACGGGCGGGCTCCCGACTTCAAAACTTGAATGTATTCCTCTGTTATACGGGTGGGCTCCCGACTTCAAAACTTAAATGTATTCCTCTGTTATACGGGAGGGCTCCCGACTTCCAAGGTTGAATGTATTCCTCTGTTATACGGGCGGGCTCCCGAATTCAAAACTTGAATGTATTCTTCTGTTATTTGGGCGGGCTCCTGACTTCAAAACTTGAATGTATTCCTCTATTATACGGGCGGGATCCCGACTCCAAAACTTGAATGTATTTCTCTATTATACGGGCGGGCTCCCGACTTCAAAACTTGAATGTATTCCTCTGTTATACGGGCGGGCTCCCGACTTCAAAACTTGAATGTATTCCTCTATTATACGGGCGGGCTCCCGACTTCAAAACTTGAATGTATTCCTCTATAATACGGGCAGCCTCCCGACTTCAAAACATGAATACAGACGGGCTCCTGATTTCAAATCATGAAATGTATTCCTTTGCTATATAGGCAGACTCCTGACTTCAAAACTTTAATGTATTCCTCTGTTATACGGGCGGGCTCTCGACTTCAAAACTTGAATGTGTTCCTCTATTATACGGGCGGGCTCCCGACTTCCAAAGCTGAATGTATTCCTCTGTTATACGGGCGGGCTCCCGACTTCCAAAATTGAATGTATTCTTCTGTTATACGGGTGGGCTCCCGACTTCAAAACTTGAATGTATTCCTCTGTTATACGGGCGGGATCCCGACTTCAATACTTGAATGTATTCCTTTGTTATACGGGCGGGCTCCCGACTTCAAAACTTGAATGTGTTCCTCTGTTATACGGGCGGGCTCCCGACTTCAAAACTTGAATGTGTTCCTCTATTATACGGGCGGCCTCCCGACTTCAAAACATGAATACGGGCGGGCTCCTGATTTCAAATCATGAAATGTATTCCTCTGCTATACAGGCGGACTCTCGACTTCAAAACTTTAATGTATTCCTCTGTTATACGGGCGGGCTCTCGACTTCATAACTTGAATGTATTCCTCTATTATACGGGTGGGCTCCCGACTTCCAAAGTTGAATGTATTCCTCTGTTATACGGGTGGGCTCCCTACTTCAAAACTTGAATGTATTCCCCTGTTATACGGGTGGGCTCCCGACTTCAAAACTTGAATGTAATCCTCTGTTATACGGGCAGGCTCCCTACTTCAAAACTTGAATGTATTCCTCTATTATACGGGCGGGCTCCCGACTTCAAAACTTGAACATATTCCTCTGTTATACGGGCGGGCTCTCAAAACTTAAATGTATTCCTCTATTATACGGGCGGGCTCCCGACTTCAAAACTTGAATGAATTCCTCTGTTATACGTGCGGGCTCCTGACTTCAAAACTTGAATGTATTCCTCTGTTATACGGGCGGGCTCCCGACTTCAAAACTTAAATGTATTCCTCTGTTATACAAGCGAGCTCCCGTATTCCAAACTTGAATGTATTCCTCTGTTATACGGGCGGGCTCCCGACTTCAAAACTTGAAATATTCTTCCTAATCCCGTGTTGTCTTCCCTGTTCTTCAGATGGGTACCTGAATTCAACAAAAAAAAAGGAAATTTTCTGCCCCAGTTTGATAACTGAGTGCATCTGTGAGTGTTATCTGAATCATGTTACTAAACACTTTTAACAAGTTTAAAAGCTATGTCCCATTATTTAGGTGAGTCCTGAACATCTTTTGGTAAAGTACTTGTTTCAATACTACATCATTCTCCTGCTGCTGGATCTTTTGTTGTTGTTTTCCTCTAATTTTAGGGTTACATCCCATTATCCAAGAGGGTCCTGACCACTCCTAATTCAAATTGGGTAAAAAGGTGGAAAAAGATGGTGTTTCCTCTTGGGGGAAAAGGTGGAAAATATGGTGTTTCTTTGGGTGAATTTGTGTTAAATTCTGGTACTCATGCTTATTTTAACTTTTAAATTGAATCCCATTTTTCAGGAGGTTCCTGAGAGTTTACGGTCAAACCTGTTTTGGTGCTTGCTCTTTCCCCTATGGGGAGCTTCTCCGAAACAAACGAATTTTTCTTGCGTTGTTTCAATCAAAGAAAAATTTGTTAGTTTAAAATGTGGTGGTTGGTTTGTGGCCTTGAAATTTGAGGGAGATTGCTCCTTCACTTCCCACAATGACTGATTTCACTTGAAGACCTTGCTTGTTTATGGACTAACCCTTTTTCTATTGTCCCCAATACATTTCCTCTGTTCAGACTCAATATCCTCTATTTGTTGCATTGCATGAACTGGCGTCTCCCCAACCTTTGTGTCTCACATGAATCCCAAAGTACGTCCATTGCCCCACTCCATGTATATGTTTTTCTTTCTTGACTTAACCACTAGCATCGGCCTTGAAGTCTTTTGCTCCTTCACTCTTTATGATAACTGATTTCCATTCGAAGACCTTGCTCGTTTCTTGACTAACCACTTCCCTTTGTCACCCTTAACCCGGAATATACCTCTTCTCCATTCAAACCCTATACCTTATATTTGTTGCATTGCTCGTGAACTGGCATTTACCAGACCTTTGTGTTTCATATGATCCCCAAAGCATGTTGATTGCCACCCACAGTATGTTGTTCTTTCTTAAATTAAAACCCCTAGCCCTCTGACCTTGAGGTCTATTGCTCCTTCACTTGCCATGATAACTTTGATTTCTGCTTGGAAGAACTAGCTTGTCACTGGTTAACCATTTTTGTCAATCTTGCTGCCGAAAACACCTTTGATTTGTTCACCCTAACCTTTTATCTATCGCATTGTTCATGAATTGATATACCAAGCCTTTGTATTTCACAAGAATCCGCAAAGCATGTTGATTTTACCAGCTCAGTGCTCTTGTTGTTTTTATTACTTGTGTGACACTTTGATGTGCTAGCAAGACCCCGTTTTGTGCAATTGGAAAGCTGGTGGCAGATTTTGAAGACATTTCTCACTTGTTATGACCAAACAGACTCAGGAGGAGGAAGTAAACAAAATAAAAGGACCAGAGTGAAGGACAAAGGGAAGAGAATGATTACTAAAAAGAAAAAATACGAAGTGGAAACCTATCAGATGTGGATACCAGCTCTAATGACCAGGACATGCACCTGTAGATATTCTGTCAAGCACATCAGATGTTCAGCTTTTGTTGTACCTTTTCGCCGTGAAACTGGGCTTCAATGCTCTGCTTATCTAATCTGATTCACAATCCTTATTCGACTTATAGTGCCCGAAGGTTTTTCACCATCAAGCCTCTCTCATTTCGTTCTTTATCTCAACTTACAGTCGCCTCAAGGTGCCCGTGAAGGTTTTCACCAATAATACTCTCTCATTTTTTGTTTCTCTTAGCTTTCATCGCCTTACGGTACCTTTGAGGGTTTTCACCAATAAGACTCTCTTATTTTCATTTTCCTCGTTTGGACCGGAGTGTTGCCTCTAATATGATTCACCTTTACCTGCTCGTCTTGGAATCTCTCGAAGACTGATCGGAAGGTCTTTCTTTGGACCGTAATATGGGCTTTTGGATGGGGTTAAAAAAACAGAAGGGGTATCAAAGGCTCAAAACAATTCAGACGGGTTTAAAATTACAACTTTCGGAATCAGATTTCTCATAACAACTGCAACTGCTGCCCCAGTTTCTTGCTTGGGGACTTTTGGATTTTATTTTGATGAGACAGAATCGTGAGGCTACCTATGTATCCTTAAAAGGAATCAGGTTGAATATAGTTCATTTCATATGAATTGCTTTGTTGTTGTGATCTCTCTTTTCTTTTTCTTTTTCTTCCTCTTTCTCTTCTTTTTCTTTTCTTCTTCTTTTTCTCTTTTGTTGTTTTTCTTTTTCTCTTTCTTCTCTTTTCTTTTTCTTCTTTTTTTTTCTTTTTTTTCATTATTTTCTTTTCTCTTTTTCCTTTACTTATCTTCCATGCTTGTGTTTCTAATCTTTGCTGCTGATTCCGAAAGAGGGGTATGAAAGAAACTGAGTAAGGCTCAAAAGGGGTAACGAAGGGTAAGGTGTTTAGATAGCAGAACCAAATGCCTTTGTCATTCCAATCTTCAAAACACTCGTAACATCTTCTAATTGTGCCAGACTTGATAACCATATCCACACATTCAGCTTTTCCATTTGTCAATTTAAAGCGCTATTGGACAACACTCTCACTCTCATTACCGCGAACGGCCCCTATCAATTTGGCCAACTTTCTTTTATGGTTTCTTTATGTTTTATCTGCCTTAGTTTCACATGGTTCGGGCTTAAAATGATCTCAAAGTATTCAAATCTGTTCTTATTTCCCTCAAGTGGCCCTGTAATCTTCAAAGTTGTTTCAATGCTTCATGACTAAACTACTTTTGAGCTCAGGCCGAGAATTATGCATGCATGTCATGTCACTAGAACCAACATGAAAAGAACTATAAGAGGAGAAGAAAACTAAACAGAAATGACAAGAAATAATAGAAAATAGAGAATTGTATTAGACTGATGGTGAAAGAGTTTGGACAACAAAACAAGCACAATAAACTGGGGTACAACCTTTAGAACAAACCTAGACAACACTACATGAGATACTACGACCAAAGGAACTAGACAAAATAAAAGGATAAAAGGGTTTGAGTCACAAGACAATATCCATATTACAACCCTGCAATAAACTGGACAACAGAAATGACAACAAACTAAGCCACCAAAGCTCCCTTCCGGCTGACCAAGAAATGTAGCGTCTTTCCAATTACTAAGCACGGTATCTTATCCACTGAATTCTGCATCAACAATACCAGGAACTTCACAAGTCTTCATAACATTGTTCTTATCAAGTTGCTTTTGGGTTCCTTTTGCTGGCTTGTTCTTAAGATCAACCTCTGATAGTGTTGAAAGCTTGGTAGCCCTTGGACCTCCGAGGCTCCCAGAAGAATTTTCACATTCCTTTTCAAAATAAGTCATACTGCGTCTTATTATGCACAAGTAACGGACTTTGGTCGGTGCCTGCTGCATTTGGATTTTGTGCGACAATGACGCCTGCATTAATAAGCTTCTGAATTGCATGCTTCAGGTTCCAACACTTCTCTATGTCATGTCCTGGGGCATTTGAACAATATGCGCACCTTTGGGAAAAGTCAAACCTCCTTGGAAGAGGGTTTGGTATTTTTATCTGGATAGGCTTCAACATGTCCGAATTCTTTAGCCTCTAGAACATATTGGCGTATGACCCGTCCAATGGAGTGTAGGCTTTTACGCAACCTCTCATCCCTACATGCTTGATTGGGCCAGAAACCTGATCCAGGGGGTTTCTAGCAGGCTCGTGGGGGTAGATAAGCATTCTGTGGAGCCGGGTACCGAAAAAGTGGTGTATGACTCTGGGAGTTCTGTGGAGAGAAGTAGCATTGGGAAGGGTCACCTGGTGTACAAGGATATCCACAGGGATGGTGTTGGGGCTGGGAGTGTTGATCAGGAAAACTTATCGGATCATCTTTTCTGCTTCCCCCTCCCCCACTCAAACTTGTTGGGATATTCGGAATGTCTTTCGACCAACTCATGATCTTGCCTGACTTGATTCCCTCTTCTACT
The DNA here is from genome assembly GCA_026770625.1 of Nicotiana glauca. Classification (NCBI taxonomy): domain Eukaryota; kingdom Viridiplantae; phylum Streptophyta; class Magnoliopsida; order Solanales; family Solanaceae; genus Nicotiana; species Nicotiana glauca. The sequence goes on from MU769545.1 coordinate 59,388, forward strand.
AACTCCCCCATTCTTAACACCTCATCGAAAGGTCTACCCACAGCCGGGATCAAATGATTGAAGTAGGTGGGACCCTGGGCCTGTAGGAAAAGCTCAACCATTTCTTCTTCACCAATCGGGGTACTGACTCGAGCAGCTTGCTCCCTCCATCTGAGACCAAACTCCCTAAAGCTTTCCTTAGGCTTTTTTTCCATCTTAGATTGCGAGGAGCAGTCTGGGATAACACTTGATTTGCATTGAAAGTATCAGACAAAGTCTTGAGCCATGTCACCCAATGTAGGACACTTATCAACATTTTGACAATTATGTCAGTCCAAAGCTGCCCCAGTTAGGCTCTCACTGAAATATGCCATCATCAGGTCATCTTTCTCTCCAACACTTCTCATTTCATTGCAATAAACCTTCAGGTGGGCTACCGGATCCCCAGACCCATCATACAAGCTGAATTTTGGTATTTTAAACCCCATGGATAGGCAAATGTCAGGAGACATGGACGGTTCTTTGTAATCCACGCTACCCTGATCCCTCATTCCTTTCTTGTCCCTTAAGGATTGTTCTATGCTTTTCAACTTCCTGGGTACCCCATCTGACCCTTCTCTTCCTGTGAATTTTCCATTTTCAACATGAGGCTCATCCCGTGGGCCTTGCTTGTGCGAGTTGGCAACCTTGTGAGCAACCTCAGAGGGGTAATATTGGGTGTTATGAGCTTTGGGTGAGTGTTCATTATCGAGAACAGTGGATGTGACTGGAGGGCACTTTTGGGAAATGATAGTTGGGCAACGAGTGATGGAGCTACTAGGGTGGATGCGAAAGCTGTGATAAGCGGGTAAATATGGAGAGTGTAGAGGATCGCCTGGCGTTGTTTCCGGAGTTTGGGTAAGGACAACGTCTAGGAAGCTGGGTGGTGGCGGGGGTGGTGTTTTCCCAGTCATCCATGCCCGATACATGTCTGCCACGTATTGTCTCAACATCTTTACCTCTTCTACCAACTCGTTGTCCTGTTTAACCAGTTGCTTTCGGGCATCGGTATCAACCCACTCAGTTCTGTTGTTCTCTACCATTGCCTTTTGCCTTTGTGTTGTAGGGAAGAGCTACTTTAAAACCACAAACCAACCACCTTTCTGAAATGATATGACAAAATGAAATCATCACGTCAGCGTTAGGGTATTTAACACATTGGCAACCGCACATTTTGGGGAATGAATGCACCTAAGCAGTTAATAGTTCCCATTATGCTTTTGATAGGTCGCATGCATCATCCCGGCCTTTTTCCTATTTCTGATTGCAAACTCTCTTCTTTTCTTTTCTTCTTTTTTTTCACTCTTGCCTTGGTTTTCTCTTGTTCCTATTCTCTCCCTTTCTCAGTCTTTTTTTTATTTTCTCTCTTTTCTTTCTTGTTTTTCCGCTCTTTTTCTTTTATTTTCTCTTTTTTCTTGTTTTTCCTTTCTTTTCATTTCTTTTTCTCTTTTGGTTACGGTCAAATCCTATGGAGATTGCTTACGCATCATGACCCTGCATGAATCAGACCAAGCGTAGTTCTTGCAGGTAAAAGGTAAATAAACAATAAAACATTTTTGGAATTTTCAATTTTTCATAACCAAACAAACATTGATTACAAAAATTCGAAAACCAACAGACTCAAACAAGAACTAACAGACTCCGATGAAAGACGAACTACAGACTCGAAGAACAACTAACCCACATAAAAAGAAAATACAGACTCCGAGACAAACTGACAGACTCCAAAGGGATCTTGTTCCTAACTGTTATTGGCACACTTGGGCTCGTGCTCATTCTGCACATTTATTAAGATGATTAAGAAAAAATCAAGACTCATTTGACTCAAAAACAAAGTTGACACTTTTCTTTTTTCCAAATTAAGAACAAAGACCCGGTTTTACGCATACGGCCTTTCAGCACCTTGGGGACGAAGATTTTAAGGCTGTGTTGGCTAACCGGCCAAAACCTTGAAAAATGACCAAAGGTGACTGTTCTCGCAAAAGCAGCCTTCCGACACCCTTTTAGGGACATTCGGCTATTTTTGGCAAGAATGGAATCACCTTAATTCTCTACAATAAAAACAAAATTTTCTTCATTTTGGATTATTTTTGCAAAAAAAGAAGTTGGACCCGATGGGAGTTGCCTACGTATCCCACACCCTGTGGGAATCAAACTGGCGTAGTTTGGGCAAACAAAATATACTAATTTTAAAAACAAGACTCTCTTTTTTCTTTTTCATTGGTAAATAAAACCATCTATTTTTTAAAACAAGACTCTTTTGTTTTTTCCATTGGCAAATAAAACAATCTATTTTTGAAAACAAGACTCTTTTTTTTTTCTTTCTTTTTTTCTATTTTTCTCAAAAATTGGGCAGAGTTTCGACATTATTTGGACATTGATTTTTTCAAAATAGGTAATTATCTCTCTTTAACCCTCATACCGCTGTTTCTCTCTCCTTCTTTTCCTTTTCAACAATTCCCAATATCAAAACGCCGGTCAGCATGCGAGTCCAAAGCAAATAAATGCACAAGCAGTACGTAAGATGCATCAGGATGGTCTGTTTTCATTTCAGGCCACCTGTCTTAGACGGACCCAACCCTTGTGTTGAGTCCCCTAAGTCAAATGCACATGATGCAAACAAACATTCATACTAGGGATCCGGCATGAGGCTGAGTTATTCTAGGTTCAAAACCTGGGTATTTGTTCTAGACTGTGTACCCGAGCGGACAACTCGAGTCGAGGAGGGGGCTGCGTACTAGGGACCTGAAAGATCATCCGGCTTAGTAACTTGTCCGAGCCTATTTCTTATTTCAAGGTGTGACAATAACAGAATAGGAAGTCTCGACCAGCGAGCACATCCCCGAAGATAAGAAGAGAAGGGTTTCGTAACAGTTTATATGTACAGTTCAAATAATATAAAGCGGTAAAAGCATCGTTTTGCACATTAAGCCCAACATGTAAAAATATCAGATAATAAACAAATCCAAATACAACAATTATTCCAAGCTCGAATTCTTGAACCCTGAACTGAAGTTCTGGGTTCTTGTCCCCAACAGAGTCGCCAGAGCTGTCACACCTCCTTTTTCCTACACCCCCGGAGAGGGTATAATAAATGGAGTTATTTCCAACTTGAAGTGACAATCGAATCTGAATTTATTATTAAGATTCAGAGTCGCCACTTGGAAGATTTATGTTGTCCCAAGTCACATGTTTAGAATCTCGAATCGAGGAAAAGAATTACTCTGTTTAACAGTTCGCGAACCAGAAAACCGAGTAAGGAATTATGTTAACTCGGGAGAAGGTGTTAGGCATTCTCCCGGGTTTCGTAGTTCTAGCACAGTCACTCAATTGTTATATTCGGCTTAAATTATCTGATTTTAAAAAATTATGAACCTATGTGCAAATTTTAAATTTAACCGCTTTTATTCATTTTAATTAAAGGAGATTGTAACGGTATTAAAACACGTCTCGAACCACGTCACATAAATGCACCCGTGGCTTTCGACATATTTTAACATCGTTGAGATTTGGATTTGGGTCACATAAATGTGCACCCGAGTTTAAGAAGGTAAAATTAATAAACCACGCGCCTAAAGCAACTAACGCATTGTCAACTTTGCGAGGGCCATGGAAATTAGCAAAATGGCACGCCTCAGATTCTAAGTATTTCTGCTTTGAATTATTATTATTATTATTTTTTCTTTTCCTGCTTTCTATGTTCCTTTTACCGTATGATTTCCGCGGTGAATCTAATACTCTCTTCTTTTGTCTTTTTTTTGCCTTTTTTATTATATTGAGCCGAGGGTCTTTCGGAAACAGCCTCTCTGCCCTCTTGGGGTAGGGGTAAGGTCTGCGTACACACTACCCTCCCCAGACCCCACTTGTGGGATTTTACTGGGTTGTTGTTGTTGTTGTTGTTNGTAGGGGTAAGGTCTGCGTACACACTACCCTCCCCAGACCCCACTTGTGGGATTTTACTGGGTTGTTGTTGTTGTTGATTAAAGAGGGCCACGCCATTTGTGATTTTATTTGGCGCGGCACACCTAGATTATAAGTTAAAAGGAGTGTTTCAACTAAAGCCAACCACGGATATTCCTAATTATTAAACCTTCGAAATTTGGGATTATCAGCCCTATAAACTATCAACAAACTACAATGAATTATTTACATCTCAACTAATCCTTACTATTCTATTTCAAGGATTTGTTAAAACTAATTACAGATGAAACAGAAGAAGTTATAACAAGAAGATATCTATTCAAAGAAAAAGAAATAGACAAAAAAACACTATCAGAAATGGACAGAAGGAATAAACAAAAGCATTTCGAAATGGTGGTGTATAATAGCATTTTCGAACAAGTAGGCTCTCATTACGCCAAAAGCATTCGCAAGATCTGGGGCTCGAGGCAGGCCCATTGTGATAGAGATCGACGAAACAAGACAACCCAAGGACTGTTAATTAAACTAAGGCTGGTTTTACAGCTAGCTTTAAACCCAGATCCTTATGAATTGATAGACAATTTAACTAGGAGGTAAAATAGTATTAGGCAAGCAATTGCTTTTGAGTCTTAGCTAACGACCACCAACTACCTAATTAGAAGCCTGTTTTTTTTAAACATATAACAGCCAAGCATGCTTATGAAAGAACTAGTAAACGAACAGGAGAATTGTTGGGCATGGGGAACAAGCCCAGGCATCAACAGTCAGCTACTTCCTCTATAGAACAAAACTTACAATCCCAAGCTTTTCAGAATTTAGAGAAAAACAAACTGAATTACCCCAACCCCCAGGTCGAGCCCAAGCCAAAACAATAAGTCATAATTGACAAGCACAACCTATATTATCAAACACCATTGCTACCCAATAAACATTTGATCAAAAGTCCTGAGTAGTACTACCAATTTGTGTCTGAAGTGACACACATTATACAACTTGATCAAACTACACCAAACACACCTAAAACGAAAATAGACCTAATCACTGATTCAGTTTTACACATTCCAACACAGGACCTTATCATTTCACAATCATCTTTGTTCAGCAGACCCGCATCCAAATCCTAAGGCAGATATACATTACTTTAAGAAAAATATGCAATAGGAAAGAAATATAAAACCAAAAAAAATTAATTATGAGCCAGCAGTCCAATACATAGAGCATTTTATTTCTCTTTTTCAACTTCCCAAATTGAGTGCTACATTGTATGAATTTCAGAGGTGTGTACCTGAGAGATAAAAGGAAATAAAAAGCAATTGAGAATCAGCAAACGAACAACAGCAGCAGCACAGTAAGGCTCAGCACAAACCATCCATTGCACCCATAAGAATAGTGTGAAAACAACCCTAATTCAAATCACCTCCACCTTAGAGGATCAGAAATTGATTCAGCGATTGAAAAACTCTAGAAAAATCCCCTCAAAACTTCAATGAAACAGTACTTTTATAGTTCTCAAACTGTTTTTGGTTTTCAGGATTTTTGACTCTTCAAATTGATGAAACAGTAAAATCTCTACAGCTTGTTGTATATTTTTTTCAGCTCTTAAAGTCTATATGAAAACAGTAAAATTATTGCAGCCCTTTTTTGGATTTTCAGCTTTTTTCCTCTCTAGCTTCAATGGAACAGTAGAAATTTTGGGGCTTCCTATATTTTTGTATCTTTTTGCTATTTCAAAAAACCCTCCCTTGAAAGGCAAGAATGATACCTTATATAGGCTTAGCCATAGGGCAGCCCTCAAGACTACTTATTTACCCTTTACCCCCCATTCTTTGTTCTTATTTTAGCTTAGGGGTCCCTGAATTCTTAACTTGTTCTCCAAGTTCTACTACCCAAATCCTGAAAATTCAAATCCAACCCCACCCTAGAAGCTTCTCTTTCTGTTACAAAAGATTCTCTAACCCCCAAATACCTAAACTACCCACCCAGGCCCTAATATTTACCCTCGGATAACCATACCCAAATGGGTCAATCCAAACCAAACAAATAGAGCTTTAAGGTTGTTGCTGGGACGGGTTAAGCAAATCAAAAAGGCCCAACATCTTACCCTATTCCGAGACACCCAAAATTCTGACCCAAACCCTTTTACACAAAACCCAAACAAGCAACAAATAATGAAAACAGAACTTGATGAAACACCTAACTAAAACAACATTTGAATTAACTTAACACCCATTATAGTATAGTGAAACTCAAATCGATCATGAAAACTCAAATCAAGTACACAAAGTTCAACAGCTTGGATACTAAAATTAACAGAGATTCTAGAAAATAGCAATCCTAAACAATACTAATTATTATACTAACACGACTCGATCTTACTGACACTTTCAGAACAGTAAAGAAAAATAGATAGATAAGAGGCAGGAGAGGGAAAGGAGGAGACAGTGATGAAAGATAACCAAATAAACGGAGAAGAATGAGGAAGGAGTGGAAGCAGAAATGAAAACAAGGAAAATAAAAGAAATGAAGAGAAATACCTAAAAGAGAAAAACAAACGGTTGGCTTGAACGAACTCCGGCATCTTTGATTCGACCCGTTGACCGCATGTTCTCCTTGAGAACAACCGAACAATATTGATTTCGAATCTAACCTTTCCTAAGAGCTTGAAGACTTTGAAATATTTCCTTCTCCTTTAATTTCAGATTAGAAACTGGTCCAATTTGTGATGATTTGGTGGGAAGTGGTGGTGGATTGGGACTCAGGGATGGGTGATGGTTGCGTGGTTGGATTTTGATGGTGATTTCAGCTCCGCCGCCGGCCAGAGATGGCGGAGAAACGGAGGCGGCGTTAGGGTTCAAGGTCTATGCATTTGGGAGAGGTGAGAGACAAAGATGAGTTTGGATTGGACTTTAGTTGAACTAAAGTTCGGACATATTAATGATAAATGGGAGGGGTAATTTAAACCGTCAGATGGGAAGGAGATCGAGGGCCAGGATACATTTGCCTTGGATAAATTCAAAACGACGTAGTATTCGCCTTATACTACGTCGTTTGGATGGTATGAGAGACCTAGCCAATTTAGACTGGGTGGGGGTCGATTTGGGCCAGAGTTTGGGGTGGGAAATTTGGGCCTGGGACTTTTAAGAACAAGACTGGCCCAATTCCTCTTCTTTTCATTTTAATCCAACAAAAAACTTTTCCTCTTTTCTTTTTCTCTTTCTTTTTTCATTTTCTAATTAGATTAAAATCAAATTAATTCCTAGAACTTAATTAACTAAAAAAACCTAGTTAAACCTAGATGATAATTAATACAAAACAAATTCAAAAGAAACACTACTCAAGATCACAGTCAAAAGTTAAAAATGCAAATTAAACTATTTTTTTGTGATTTTTCCATTTTATGAAACAATTGGCTTTCTAATTAATCCTAAAATGCAAAGTTAAATTCTAAATGCACATGCAAATATTTTTTATTTTTTTTCGTTAATTAAAATGCATAGACAAAAACGTATAAAATTCCACAAAATCCACAAAATTGTAAATACTAAAAGAAATTATTTTATTTTGAATTTATGGGAGTAATTCATATAGGGCAAAAATCACGTGCGCACAATACGCACACTTGGAGAACTTTGCATAAAGCTTCTCCTCCCTCAATCTCTGTAAGGCAACTCGCAAATGGTGTGCGTGCTCCTCCTGGCTAAGCGAGTACACCAGAATATTATCAATAAAAACAATAACAAATGAATCCAGATACGGTCGAAATACACTGTTCATCAAATTCATGAACGCTGCTGGGGCATTAGTCAGCCCAAAGGACATGACAAGAAATTCATAGTGCCCATATCTAGTCCTAAAAGCGGTCTTTATAATATCTAAAACCCTGATCTCCAACTGGTGATAGCCCGAACGGAGATCAATCTTAGAGAATACCCTCGCTCCCTGACGCTGGTCAAATAAATCATCAATACGAGGTAGAGGATATTTGTTCTTCACTGTTACTTTGTTAAGTTGCTTATAGTCAATGCACATTCTCATGGTGCCATCCTTCTTTTTCACAAATAGAACCGGTGGACCCCACGATGACACACTAGGCCGAATGAACCCCTTATCTAGGAGTTCCTGAAGCTGATCCTTCACTTCTTTCAACTCTGTTGGTGCCATGTGATACGGCGAAATGGAAATGGGCTGAGTGCCAAGCACCAGGTCAATGCCAGAATCAATATCCCTGTCCAATGGCATGCCCGGCAGGTCTGCAGGAAAAATATCGGGAAACTCCCTCACAATTGGGACAGAATCAATGCTAGGAGTCTCGGCTCCAACATCTCTCACAAACACCAAATATGAAAGGCAACCCTTCCCAACCATATGTTGGGCCTTTAAGAATGAAATCACCCTGCTGGGAACATAGTCAGTCACACCACGCCACTCGATTCTCGGTACACCCAGTATAGCCAGAGTGACTGTCTTAGCATGACAGTCTAGAATAGCATGACATGGAGATAGCCCGTCCATACCCAAAATAACATCAAAATCCACCATGCTCAATAGCAGTAGATCAACTCGGGTCTCCAAACCCCCAATAGTCGCTAAACACAACACATGGTCTACAACAATAGTATTGCCCATCGGGGTACATACAAGAACAGGTAAAGTAAGACATCCTCGGGTCATACCCAAATGATGAGCAAAATATGAGGACACATAAGAATAGGTGGAACCGGGATCAAATAAGACTGAGGCATTCCTGTGGCAAACTGAAATAATACTTGTATGATGGCATCCAAAGCAATGGCATCTGTCCTGCCTTGAAGAGCATAAAATTGAGCCTGACCACCACCCGATCGACCAGCACCCCTGGGGCGACCAGTGGCTGCCTGACCCTCACCCCTAGCTGGCAGGGCAGGTGCTGAAGAAACTGGACCAGAAGATGAGGGTTGACCCCTCTGCTGAGATGAGCTAGTAGCACGATGAGGACACTCCCTCCGTATATGTCCAAACTCTTCACACTCATAGAAACTCCCAAGTGCTGGGGACTGGGACTGAAGGGAACCCCTCACGCCGGAGTGACTAGCTGATGCACTCAGCCTGGAAGAACCCTGAGCAGACGGAGCACGAGATAAACTCTGTGCTGGAAGACCGCTGAGAGATGGCTGACTCTACTGAGAACCCTGATAACCACGACCTAAAGATGCCCCGCGATACTCAGGACGGGCTGACTGAGCAGGCGTGAAGGAAAGACCCCAACCCTGCTGGACTGGCCCCTCGAAGGAGCGCCAATGTAACTACCAGAACCTCGAGGCCTCTTGGCCTCCCTCTCCTCTCGATCCTAGCGGCGAACCAACTCAATCTCTCGAGCTATATCAACCACCTCCTCTAATGAAGCACCCAATACTCTCTCTCTAGTCATAAGAACATGGAAATGGTAGTTGAGACAATCAACAAACCTCCGGATACGCTCACGATCTGTCGGAACCAGCCAACCTGCATGGCGAGCCAACTCTGAAAATCTCATCTCATACTGGGACACTGTCATATCTCCCTATTGTTGCCAATCAAACTATCTGCACAGCTCCTCTCTGCAGGACTGCGGTACATACTTCTCTAAGAAGAGAGTGGAGAACTCCTGCCAAGTCAAAGGTGCTGTACTAGCCGGCCTATGCCGCTCATACGCCTCCCACCAAGTGAAGGCAGCTCCAGTAAACTGAAAAGTACTAAAAGCCACACCGCTGGACTCAAGGATCCCTGTTGTACGGAGCATACGCTGACACCTGTCAAGAAAACCCTGGGCATCTTCACCCTCAGCTCCACTAAATGTCGGAGGCTAGAGTCTACCAAACCTCTCGAGGCGACGCTGCTCGTCCTCGGGCATAACTGGAACACTAAACTCCTACACTGGAGCAACTGGCTGAGCTGGAGGTGCCTCTGGAGTCTGTAATCCCTGCACTACCTACTCAGGTGTGCGAGCAGCCGGGCTCTGATTGCCTCCCCCGGCCTGTGAAGTAGCTGCTGCTGCTGTGGTGGATAAAACCACCCGAGCCAGGCCCGTTCAAACTGTCAATATCTGGGCCAATATCTCCCGAAGAGCCGAAATCACAATGGGCACAGCTGGTGCCTGAACTGGTGCTGCTGGAGCTTGGTCCTGGGCTGGGGCAACTGGAGGACCCATAGGTGTTGCCCCTGTTGCTCTACCTCTGCCACGACCACGACCGCGTCCACGGCCTCTGGTGGCCTCAGTGAGTGGTACTGGTGGTCGTTCGTCACGTACGGTAGCTCGTGTCCTCACCATCTGTGAGAGAATAGAACAAAGAGAAATTTAGTACTCGGATCAACAAGTTCGCACGACAGAATTTCAAGAATGTGAAGTTTTCCTAAAAGGTTCTGCAGCCTCCCGAGGATAAGTACAGACTTCTCCGTGTCGATCCGCGAGACTTTACTAAACCAGCTCATGATCTCGCGAGACCTAGTAACCTAGGCTCTGATACCAACTTATCACGGCCCGAATCCCAAACCCGGTCGTGATAGCGCCTCTCGTGAAGATAAGGCCAGCCAGAACAACGCCAACACCTCTTTTTAATCAATTAATTAACATTTACCATTTTAGCACATGCTTATCATAACAATTAATGCGGAAATAGCGATAAATATGGGGGAAAACCATCCCGACACAGCCCAAACCGGGGTGTCACAAGTCATGAGCTACTACCGAATTTCTATAAGTCTACAAAATAGAATATCTAATACAGAAGTCTGTAATAACTGAAATAGCATAAAATAGGGGAGTCAAGGGGCTGCGGACGCCAACAACTACCTCGATGCTCTGATCTCGCTGCCTGATCTGGGAGGGATGTTAGTGCTCAGGTGCGGACTCTGCTAATCCTGAATCTGCACGCATGGTACAGGGAGTAATGTGAGTACTCCGACCCAGTGAGTAATAATAATAAATAATAACTGAAGAAAAGAAAACACATAATAGCACAAGGCAGTTCTATATTAGGTAGTAAATTACTTAAAGCAGTAAAATTAGTGAAAGTCAAATGAAATCTCAATTTAAAGGCAGGTGAATCAGGTAAAATAGTGTTTAAGTAGTAAATAGTAAAAACTGCCCCTCGAGCCCAGTATCAACCGCTCGGCACATTAACATCCCCTCGGGCTAAATCATTCTCATAATAATATCATATAGTAAACGTTGCGGCGTGCAGCCCGATCCATATCTCGCTGCGGCGTGCAGCCCGATCCATATGGGTACCCGCGCTCACTATGGGGGTGCAGACTCCGGAGGGAATCCTACAGCCCAAGCGCGATATTGCTGCAGCGCGCAGCCCGATCCACATAAACATTTGTTACGCCGTGCAGCCCGATCCATATAAGTATTTGTTGCGGCGTGCAGCCCGATCCATAATATATATATAACACCCTCAGTGTTGGGTTCTCAACCCCTCTCAGTCATTTTAGGACACAATAGTATAAGATAGGGGTCTCAGCCCACATATTTCCCTCATTTAGGATTTACACTTATAAAATCAGTTCACATTATTTAAACAAATAGAAACATGACCGAGGACGTGATTTTTCAATAAGTAAAGTGAGGAAAATCAGTCATAATACCCCTAAGGGTTCTACAAGTCGGCACGAGGCCCTAAACATGGAAACTAGCCCAAATCATGATGACAAAATAGCTCAGTCAAATACGCGGTAAAATATCAAATGGGACGGACCAAGTTACAATCCCCAGTAGTAAACAACCCCGCGCTCATCATTGAGCGCGTGTTTCACCTCTATATAGCACTACGTTGTGCAAATCCGGGGTTTCAAACCCTCATGATATCATTTATTATCATTACTCACCTCAAGCCGGCCAAAATCCTAGCTCGCTATGCTTTTGCCTCGCATATCGACCTCCCCGCGTGTCGAATCTGGTCAAAACCACAACGAATACGTTACAATAGGCTAAGGGAACATAACCCAATCGAAAAGACTCGAAAAATATCGAAATTCACAAAATTTGCAAAACCCGAGCCCCGGGCCCACTTATCGAAATATCAAAAAATTAACATCATCGGATTCCTCATCTATCCACGAGTCTATACATACCGAAAACTCCCAAATCCGGGCCCAAATGACCCATCAAATCCCAGTTTGAAATACCAAATTTCCAAGCCCTATCTTTACCCCCTTTTGATGAATTTTCACAAATTTCTATGTTAATTCTACCATTAAATCATATATTAAGGTCAAAGAACTCACCTGCAATCACACCTAGTCAAAATCCCCTTCAATTTCTGTCCAATAGCTCTCAAGGTCGATCAAAAATGGTGGAAATGAACTTAAGCTCGCGGAACAAAATGAGCTTTAAAACCCTTCTCTAAACAGTCAGTTTCGCATTTGCGGTTGCCTTACCGCATATGCGAGTACCGCTTCTGTGGTTTCCATCTACTTCTGCGGAACTCACTAACACACCCAAGACTGCTTTTGCGGTCCATCCCCACTTCTGCGGACACCGCTTATGCGATCAAACATCCGCTCCTGCAGAACCTCCTTCTCACACACGGACCGCTTCTACGGTCAACAAATCGCATCTGCGACGAGCGCACTTGGGAAATCATCCGCATCTGCGGAAATAGAAATCTCCCAAGAACTCACACCTGCAACCAGCCCCTCTGTGGAACCGCATATACAGCCCCTTTTCCGCAGATGCGGAAATGCCAGATATCAGCAAACCAGCAATTTCACAACTCCAAAATCCATTCCGATGGCTATCCGAAATCACCCTCAGGCCCTCGGGACCTCAACCAAAGTTCCAATCCATCTTAAAACATCATTCAAACTTGCTCCAATCATCAAAACACCACAAACAACACTGAAACCATCAAAGTACATCGGATTCAAGCCTAAGTTCTTCTAAAACTTCCGAATTACGCATTTGATTAAAAACCCGATCAAAACACATCCGAATGACCTGAAATTTTGCATAGACATCCAAAATAACCTAACAAAGCTACATCAACTCCCGGAATTTCATTCTGACCCTCGGATCAAAATTTCATCTATCAACCAGAATTCACCAAAATACTAACTTCGTCAATTCAAGCCTAATTCTACACTGGACCTCCAAAATCAATTCCGATCACACTCCTAAGTTACAAATCATCCCCCTAAGCTAACCGAATCACCGGAAATCACATTAGAGCCCTCTAACTCATAAGTTAATATCCAATTGACTTTTCCAATATAAACCTTCCTTAAAGAGACTAAGTGTCTCATTTCCTTCTAAAACCAATCCAAATAGATCACATCAAATACCGATAATGAAGCATAGAGAAGCATAAAATGGTGGAAACGGGGCATTAACTCACGTGAAGACGGGCCGGGTCGTCACAATCTGCTCCCTACCTCTCAGACGGTAGCCCTCGATCCTCTGAGCAATCTCCACCACTAGCTGATAAGGAGTCCCCATCTCCACATCTTGGGACATGTTGGCCCTAATACCAGAATGCAATCCTGCAACGAACCTCCGCACCCTCTCCGCATTAGTAAAAAGTATCATAAAAGCATGCGGGATAACTCAGAAAATCTCGCCTCATAGTCGGTCACCAACATCTGACCCTGCTCAAGCTACTCAAACTGATACCGTAGCTCTTTCCTCTCGGAGGGTGGGATATACCTATCCAGAAATAGTTGTGTGATCTCACCCCAAGTAATAGGAGGAGAACCTTCTGGCCTGCCAAGAACATATAACTTCCACCATCTACGGGCCCTGTCCAGCTGGAAAGTAGTGAAGTCAACCCCATGCAACTCCAATATCATCATGTTGTGCAGTCCGTCCCTACACCTATCAATGAAGTCCTAGGCATCCTCATGATGCTCCCCCCCCCCCAAAGACAGGAGGGTGTAGCCTGGTCCATCTGTCTAATAACTTTTGCGGATCTCCATCCACAGCTGGTCTAGGATCGGGCACCAGTGCTGCAACTGGCTGAGCCCCATCCACGGGTAGTGCACCAGGAGTCTGATACACTGCAGCTGCATGTCCAAGAGCCTGAGCATTAGGGGTCTGTGCTCCCCAGTTTGCCTGTGATGTAGCTGGATCCACTAGAAATAAACCAGCATGAGTCATGGTGTGATGAACCGCAGCATATAGCTTGTGACCTCTTGGAAGCCAGGTGCTGTCATGAAGTCTACCGGGGAAGGCTCATCTGCGGGCACCTCGCCTTGCTCCTCAATGATAGGATCTCCCGCAGGATCCGCTGGTGGTGCTACTAGAACGGGTCTGGGATGCCCACGTCCCCTACCTCGGGTCGTTGCCCTCCCCGGCCTCTGCCTCGGCCTCTAGCAATGGGGGGAGCAGCTTATCCCGGGTCTGGAACATCGGTTGTGTGTGTCCTCATCATCTGTGAGAGAAAAGAGGGAAATTTAGTACACTAACCACTGCACGATAGGAATTGAAGAATGAGTAATTTCCTAACACCCTATAGCCTCTCGAAGATTAATACAGACATCTCTGTACCAATCCGCAAGACTCTACTAGGTTTGCCCATGACTTGTGAGACCTATGTGAACCTATTGCTCTGATACCATGTTGTCACAACCCCATTTCACTTCAGGTCGTGATGGCGCCCAACACCATTGTCAGGCAAGCCAACATGGAATTATTAATAAGTTCTGGTTTTATTTTTCTAAGACAGTTAACACAAACTCTTTAAATTTAAAATAAGAAATAATTTGCATCGAACCGAAAAGTTATACAAATCCCAAAAGAATAGTCTACTAATGTGTGTGCCAAGACCTGGTGTCACAAGTATATGGGCATCTAGTAGAATATTCAAAAGAATAATCTACCCTACTTCCAGAACTAGGATAGACAGCAAAATACAGAAAGACTCTATCACGCTGCTAATCAGCATAGGAAAGGAGCAGCTCACCGTGAAATCTCGGACTGCAATCAAGTGTGCGCACCAGACAGATAACTAGATGTACCTGCCTCAGATCCTATACAATTAAGTACAGAAGCGTAGTATGAGTACATAAACAATATGTACCCAGTAAGTATCTCGTCTAATCTCGAAGAAGCAGAGACGAGAGGTCGACTTGACACTTACTAGGGTCAATTATATAAGAAGTGTTTTACTACGCATAGATGTCACAATATATATATATATATATATATATATATATATATATATATATATATATATATATATATATATATATATATATATATATATATATATATATATATATATATATATATATATATATATATATATATATATATATATATAGCAATTTATAGCATGAAGCGATGAGTCATCCCCTAGATAATTTCATAATTAGCTATTTACATTTTTGGGCATTTAATAAGACTACTCATGAATATGAATTCACATAGAAAACATGCGCACATTATGCCGAGGTCGTACGGCCCGGTCCAACATAAAAAGAAATGTGCACTACCAGAGGGTCGAAAGGCACGAATCATAGATGCATCTATTTCAACCGAGGCGATCGGCCCGATCCACAAATAACAATCATCATCAATATGACACATAAGGCACAATCATAGTCAAATAAATTCATACGAGTTATCAAGTGAGTACATGAGTTTTTATACATTGTTTCCAACTCCTAACTAGTCCTAAGTGATCTCATTAACATGAAAGAATATAGGCATTTACAAACATAGCATGATACGGGTCCTAAACTACCCGGACAATTAACATACTAGTAGTTACGCACGAACTCTCGTCACCTCGTGCGTATGTAGCCCTCACGATTAGCAAAACATGATTATTAACACACCTATGTGGACAATCCCTCTTACAATATTAGAAAGGAGACTCACCTTGCTCCAAAACGTGCTTCCAATACCAAGAACGTGCTCAACCCCTCAATTTGGGACCAAACGATCAAAAACTAATTAAATGAGATAGGAACCGGTAAATATAAGCTCAAGAGTTCGCATTTTATTTATTAAAGTAATTTCCCAACCTTAAACATAAGTTTCCTAAAATTCGATCACAGGCCCACGTGTCCGGATTCCAAAATTTTTTGAAGGAAGTTGTTCTCCATAACCTAAGGGTCAATAATATATGATTTCTACTTCATTCCATAACAAATTCCATGGTAAAATCTAAGTTTTATCAAAACCCTAGGTTTTGCTCTAATCCCTTGATTTTTCCTAATCGTCGTATGTTAATCTACCCAAAACTCAAGTATTAAACTTAGAAATAAGGAGTATGAACTTACCTCAAGAATCTAGGTGAAAATATTCTCTCAAGAGCTCCAAAATCGGCCAATAAACGAGTGCAAAATGGGCAAAAATGGCTGGAGCCCGTATTAAATGAAGCTCACTACTTGAGTTATATTCAGATATGCAGTCCTGGGCCGCATCTGCACCCACCGCATCTGTAGAAAAGCGCCCGCTTTTGCGGAATCCCAACTGGGCCGTTGGGCCGCATCTGTGAGATACAAGACACTTTTGCGGCTACGCTTCTGCGGAAAATAGTCGCTTCTACGACTTGGGGCCTGGCCTGGCTTGGCCGCATCTGCGAGGGTAAGACCGCTTTTGCTGTCTCGCACCTGTGGCTGGCCAACCGCAGGTGCGGTTATGACAGATAGTTCGAGCTTCAGCTCCTTCCCAAAATTTCCAACTTCAATCGAGCCTCGTCCATTGACGCTCAGGGCCCCCGGGCCCCCGGGCCCCCGGGCCCCGCCCGAATATACCGACAAGTTTAAAATCATAAAATGGACTTGCTCAAAACCTCGGAACGCCTGAAACAATGCTAAATCTAAGAATCACCCCCTAAAACCAATTGAATCAAACTTATGAACTTCAAGTTCTTCAATTCACTTCTAACGTGCCGAAACGTACTTAAACTACTCGGATTGACACCAAATTTTGCGAGCAAGTCTTAAATGTTATATTGGACCTCTACCGGGCTCTCGAACCAATATTCGGGCCCGATACCGACATGATCAAGTATTATTCAATTTCATTAAATCCTTAGAATTTCTAGTTTAACAATTTCTAACAAAAATTCATTACTCGGGCTAGGGACATCGGATTTGGATTCCGGGCATACGCCCAGGTCCCATATTTTCCTATGGACTCTCTGAGATCGTCAAAATACGAGTCCGGACCCATTTACTAAAAATATTGGCCAAATCAAACTTAGCCTTTTAAGAAAATCTTAAGAAAACAAGTGTGCCTATTTCAACCCAAACTCTTCCAAACCCCGAACCAACCATCCCCGGAGGTCGTAAATTAGTTAAAGCAACCGAGGGAAGTCTCATTTAGGGGAATAGGATTATAAAAAGTAAAACAATCAGTCGG
This sequence comes from Nicotiana glauca, assembly GCA_026770625.1. Classification (NCBI taxonomy): domain Eukaryota; kingdom Viridiplantae; phylum Streptophyta; class Magnoliopsida; order Solanales; family Solanaceae; genus Nicotiana; species Nicotiana glauca. Next base: position 76,654 of record MU769545.1, read on the forward strand.
GTCGTTACAGTTACTGATCGTATTGTCTCGGTATTATTAATTTAAATACAATATTATTTTGATTGTTGCTTAAATTTTATTGTATCGTATCGTTAAATCGGTCGTTACGTAATGACGCAAAGTGTTTCTTTATGTAACGCCGGATTCAGTGTGGTGGCATCGTTACCTTGGTTTTTTCTCTCATCTTGCCCATTCTTATTATTAAATAATCATATTTTATCCTTTATTCAATTTTTTATATAATATTTCTACTTCGTATCTTATTTTCTCTTAGTAATATTGTAAATCTATTCTTCATATTGCTGGTGTGTGACATTATGAAACGACTGTAGACATGTGACTTTTGACCCTCCCCAAGATTCTACACTTTTCAATGTTTAAATAGTTAGTTTAGGTCTAATATTGCTATTTTAAATAGTTTTGACTCATTTACTTTATTCTTTCACAAAAATAAAAATTACAAAAATTATTTTCCTATTTTATATAATGTAATTAATTAGATTGATTTTTGCATTATGTAGTATACTTATCTTATATTAAAGGGATTTAGCTAAGGTTTTGGACTATAATTTTTGGAGTCTTGGAGCTCAATTTTAAGACCCAACAAGACATGGATCTATCCAATCTCCAAAATTCAAGCCCAAAATTGGACCACATTTTGAGCCCAATACCCTTGAACCCACAAAAAGCCTAATTTCCTAATAACCCTTCACCCTTAAATAACCCTAGACCTAGCTAAAGCATCATCAGCTGTTTTGCTAGACCTTTCTTCTAGAAGAAGAAGACCTAAGAATTCCAGCGTGAGTCTCCTCTCCAAACCAATAGCCATAGCTTCGAACTTCACCCTCCTCACCATCAAATCCTTCATCACCCATAAAAACCAGTCGTCGCCCGCCAACCAGCAGCCCAACATCGCCGCCAGCGATCCCGGCCAAACCTCCTGAGCCCTAGAACTTCTTCACCTCACCCCAAACGATCCTTCAACTCCTTCTCTCATCAAACCAACACAGACGCGGAACTCACCTGAGACCGACGCCATACAACCACCCACCAGACCCCTCCATCGTCACTCTACCATCTCCAAAACCAACAGACCCCTTCTTCTTCCAGTTTCCATCGAGACTTTCCAGAGCACACGCACACACACACACACTCACATTCTTGGATGAAAAAAATAAGGAAAGAACTCACACATTCCGGACAGAAATTCTGGATTTTTGGTTTCAAAGATGGGATTCGACTGATTTGAGGTCTGTTCGAGGTCGTCGGCATAGTTTCTAATCTAGTCAAGGTCTCGTTCAGTTAATGATTTTGCGATTCAGATATTTAAAGCTGAGCTTCATTTTTTGTCACTCTTCTTGCGCCTAAATCATAGCTTCCATGTTCGAGATGGGTCGGTTCTGTCTTGTAGTGCAACACTCAAAGACTCTTTATTAATAAACTGGGAAAGCTCTACTTGACAGAGGTCATTTTCTTCTCTGAAATTCACTTTTGGTTTCATATGATGTTTTCACTGTCTTTTAGCTTCTTTTTTTGTTTTGTTTCGTTTGAATGCCATTGATAGCTCACCAAATTATTTTGCTGCCTATGTTTTTGTTCAAAAGCATTACTAGAAATTGTATGAGTTAGACTAATATTCATGTGTTCACTTAATGGTTGGAAATTACTGATTCGCATATTTCCTTACTTTATGTACTCCAATTGCCTTTTAGTTAAAATAATTATTGGAAAATGCACGAATGGGGGAATTCGAGTAAGCTTTGATGAAATAAACTTGTGGTCGTATTTTTCCTTTGCTTTCTTCTGTAATAATATGATCCTAATTTGACTCAAGTTAGATAACGAAAGTTGAAATTTAAAAAATATTGAAAAATAAATAATAGTTGCATAATGGAAATTGATGATATTTTGGGCTTTAGATTTATAAGCCACAATAGTTAAATGAATGCCTGGGAAAAGTATCGTGAACATGGGTAGTTTGCTTAGGAAAAACATCTTAGCTTGCTTTAGCCGCGATTAATAAAATTATCACGGCTACGAGTACGATTCCTGTGATGTAGTTGTGATACATAATTTTCAAATCCGGAGTACATTTATGTGACCCCGCCACAAATTCTAATAATGTTAATAAATTAAACATGTTGTAGATCGTGGGTACGGTTCCCGTGACACGATTCGCAATGTATACCAAACAAACAAGTATACGACAATCGTAACTTGTTCCAGAATAATTTCACAAATAATTAAAAGCGGTCAAAGGTTAAAAATGCACAATAGGAATAAAATATGTATTAAATCAGATAATTAGACCAATATTAACAGTTGAGCGATTGTGCTAAAATCACGAAACTCGGGAATGTCTAACACCTTCTCCCAGATTAACAGAATTCCTTATCCGAATTTTTGTGTTTCACGAACTGAAACAGAGTCAAACTTCCTCGATTTGGGATTTTAAAACCGTTGACTTGGGATACCATAAATTATCCCAAGTGGCACTCTGAACTTAAATAAATAATTCCGTTTCGGTTATTGTCACTTTAATTGGAAAAACTCCCTTATACCTCTTCGGTGGTAGAAAAAGGAGGTGTGACAGCTCTGGCGACTCTGCTGGCGAAAAGAACCTAGAACTTCTGGTTCAGGATTTCAGAATTCGAGCTTAGAATAACTGTTATAATTAGCTTTTATTTATTATCTGATTTTTATGTGTTTGAGCTTAATGAGCTAAATGTTGCTTTTTACCGCTTTGATATTATTTGGATTGTGTATAAGCTGCTGCGAAACCCCTCTCTTCTAATCTTTAGGGACGTGCACGCTGGCGTGACTTCTTTTCTGTTAGTGTCATATACCAATTTTAGAATGAGGTTCGGACAAGTTGCAAAGCCTGATGATCTTTTGGTTACCGGTACGCTACCTCCCCCCTCCCCCCCGGCTCGAGTTGTCCGCTCGGGTAAGCCATGGTCTAGAACAATACACCCAGGTTTTAAACCTAGAATAACACAGTCGCATGTTAGATCCCTAGTAGGAACGCTTGTTTGCATCATGTGCATTTGACTTTCGGGACTCAACACAGGGGTTGGGTCCGTCTAGGACAAGTGTACCCAAAAAATAAAAGACCATCCTGATGCATATTATGTGCTACTTGTTGCAATCTTCAAGGGTAAAAGAGGTCATTTAGTGGATCAATGAAGGTTGATGGTAAATGAGAAAGAAAAGAGGGTGAAGTATAAAAAATAAAGCAAGTAGGGTTCCGATTATGTTTTTCTTTCACACTTTTTTAAGGAAAAAAAACATGAAAAATCGAAAAGAAAAAAAATTCGCTCTCCCATCACTGTTAAAAAAATCAAAAAAAGAAAGAAAAAGAAAATCCAAAAAGAGTGTACATGTTTCATCATTTTCAAAAAAGACAAAAATATATTTTCTCTAAATTAGTTGTCTTTTTTTAATTTTCGCCCGCATCCAATCTTCCCGAACTACGCATACCTGATTCTCGTCTTTCAGGGCGTGATACGTAGGCAACCCACATAGGGTCCGATCTTCCTAGTGAATCTTAGGTTCTTGGCTTTGCGGGATCTTAGCCAAATTTTGCACTTCTAGCCACCTTTTGGCCACATAAGCCATTTTGCAAAAATAGCCTCAATCATGTCTTGAATGTGTCTAGTAGGGAGTGTTATTGTCTCACGTAGTGTTGGTTTCAGTTTTCTCATACAGGTGTTGATCAAATTACCGGAGTTTGAGCATGAAAGACATCCCAGGACCATCCAGTCAGGATCGCTCATTCAAGAGTTTTTTAAGGAGATTTTTTTTGTTTTTTTATTTGTATTGTATTTATGTTTTGAGTCTGTTTTTCTTTTTATGTCGTCTTTTACCTTCTAGTTTTGTACAGTAATGTCAAATCTTTTGTTATTGTACTTCCAATTTTGTATTTGAAAAAAAAGATGTGTTATAAATTAAAAATTAAAAAAAATATTTCCTTCTTTTTTCTCATCAGAGTATTCATTAAGGTTAAAAAAAGAGAACGTTAGTTTATTTCCTTTATTTCCGATCTTCCCGAACTACGCAAAGATCTGATTCATGCGGCGTCATGATACCTAGGCAACCTACATAGGGTTCGATCGAATCAATTAAAAAAAAGGGTGAAATTATGGGATGTGAGAAATAAGAGGAAAGAAAAGAGCGATAATTAGAAGAAAAAAGAGGAAGGAAAATGAGCAAGCCAAGAAGTGCTAGAAAAGAAAGAAAAAAGAAGATTGAAATACACAAAATTGGGACGATGCCAATTGACCTTGTGATCCTCGAAGTCATTCTAGAACCGTTAATTGTTTCTAGGAGCATTGCACGCAATGTGATATTTTTAATTGTTAAATGCCCTAATGCTAACATGATGACTTCATTGTATTCCTCTTTGTTATCTTCATTATAGAAGAAGGGTGGTTGGTTTGTGGTTCTTAAGGTAACTCATCCATACAACACAAGGTCAAAGAGCAAGGCAGTCATGGCTGGCAAAGAGTTGGACAAAGGTGTTATTGATCCGTCTAAGCAGATTTTTGAATCAGAATCTGAGTTGAAAGAAGAGGTCCTAAGGTTGAAAGGACAAATGGCTGAAATACACAAAGCCTAGATTAGTGGGCGTCCTCAACCATCAGTTCCCACTAACTACGCTGAAAGCCATGTCACCATTTTGCCACTGTCACAAGTCCAGGATATCTCCCCACAACCTTTTCACACTCCACCCCCCAGAACCACCTCATATCCCACTCCTTTGATCACTCATGCTTTTGTAGCTCCTTAACCAGCTACTTTTTCTCGATACCCTAACGAGACTATATTCAAAGTCCCCGATGCCCACCTATGCTCCAGAACCACCTTTCAAGGTCTCGGATCCATACTCTCACGCTCCTCATTTTGAGCCTCTCGGTGAAACTGACAAGCCTGCTAAGATAGTAGAGCAAGATGAGATATCTAGGAAGGTGAAAATCTTATACCAGTCTTTAAGAAACATGCAAGGGATAGGGATCCAGATAAGTGTGTATTACAAAGACGTGTGTTTGTTTCCTAACATCCAACTACCTGCTGGGTTTAAGATGCCAAAGTTTGATTTGTATGATGGGCACGGAGATCCCGTGGCTCATATGAGAGGCTACTGCAATAAGATTAGAGGTGCCGGTGGGGAGGAAAAATTATTGATGACGTATTTTATTCATAGTCTGAGTGGGGCAGCTCTGGAGTGGTACACCCGCCAAGATGCTAGAAGGTGGTACACATGGGACGATATGGCTCAGGCCTTTGCCAGGCACTTTCAGTACAATATAGAAATTGTCCCGGATTGCATGTCCCTCACCAAGATGTAAAAGAATCATAATGAAAGATTTAGAGAATACGGCTCAGATGGAGAGAGCAAGCTGCCTGAGTCAATCCCCCGATGGAAGAAAACGAGATGGTCGAGTACTTCCTTCAAGCTCAAGAGCCAACTTACTTTGGGCATTTGATCTCGGCTGTGGGTAAGACTTTTAATGATGTGGTAAAAATGGGAGAAATGGTAGAAGATGGGCTGAAGTCAAGAAGATCATGAGCTATTCTGCTTTAAAAGCCACAACACAAGCAATTCCGAACGACACAGGAAGCTAGCTGGGTCAGAAGGAACATGATGATGTTGCCATGGTTGTCTCAGGATCATGACATGGTTCAACAGGTCTGCCTCACTAATATACCCAGCCTAAACCACAACCCCAAACCTATCCCCAAGCTCCACATAATCTACCTCAGTATTATCCTCCGAACAATGTTCGATCATCTGTCCAATCACTGGGTCACTCCTTATGGCAAGCGCCAGCACCGCATAATGCACTCTTGCCTTCATAACATTTTTTAGCACCCAACAACTCTAGAAAACATGGGCAGGGAGGGGAACAAAGGCAAAGAAATAGTTTCACGCCAATTGGGGAGTCCTACACAAGTTTGTTTGAAAAGTTAAAGCATTCTGGCCTGATTAAGATGCTCTTCTGCTATACTCCAGACCCATATGCAAAAGGTTATGATCCTACTGTACGATGCATGTACCACTCTAACATCCAAGGGCATCGCATTGAAGATTGTCGTGCTTTGAAAAGTGAAATAGAAAAGGATAATTGTGATCCAGGACAGTGACATCCAGAATATCGCACAGAATCCTTTACCCGCACATGATGATACACACTTTGTGGGGATGATGCATGGTGACAGGGAGCATGCGAATCCTCTTGGGAACTTGCTGACTGAAGTTAATGATATTGAAATTGGTAATGGTCTTGGTGATATTGATGTGGAACTCAGTGGCTAAGATGTCCAGCTTGGTAATTGGAAAGACGCTCCTTTCTACCAGGGAGGAGTCTTGGTGGTTTATTTTGTTGTCATTTCTGTTGTCCGGGTTATTTCAGGGTTGTAATCTGGATATTGTCTTGTGACTCAAACCCTTCTATCCTTTTATTTTTCCTAGTTAATTTAGTCGTAGTAACTCATTTAGTGTTATCTAGGTTTGTTCCAGGGTTGTAACCCCAGTTTACTTTGCTTGTTTTGTTGTTCAAACCCTTTCACCGTCTGTCTAATACAATTTTCTATTTTCTGTTATTTTTAGTCATTTTTGTTTAGTTCTCTTTTCCTTTTATAGTTCTTTTCATGATGGCTTTAGTAACATGACATGCATGCATAATTCTAGGCATGGTCTTAAAAGTTAGTTTAATCATAAAGCAATGAAATAATTTTGAAGATCATAGGGACATTTGAGGAAAATAAGTAAAGGCATTTTGAGATCATTTAAATCCCAAACTGTATGAAATTGTGACAGATAATTTGGGAAGTTAACAGGATGACAAGAATTAGTTAAAGTAGAATGCATCCCGGACACTTTGAAGCGAGCAGTTTTGAGTTCAAGTGCACATCAGTTTACAAGATAAAGTCAAGAGAGTTTGCTCCGAATTGACGGAGGATATCCATTGTGAAGAGGGAATCACCCAACGAGAGTTTTGTACATGACAGGGCATCAAAGAAAAGTGGAAGGCATATCAGTGATATCAATGTTGAAGCCGCAAAAGAAATATTGTGCATGATCTTTCTTTTCATATTCAAATTGCATGTGTTGTACTTGGTATTTTCAGGGATTGGGAGGCCCTCTTTTAGCTACCCAAACACTTATACCATTTGATATCCTTTTGAGCATGTACTGATTTCTTTGACCTCCCCTCTTTTGGAATCAAGTTAGAGCCATACGAGAAAAAAAAGGTTCATATCTCCATAGGTTTATTTTAGAAAGTTCATTCCAAAAGGAAAATTCAAAAAAAAAATAGAGATAAAAAAAAGGGTAAAAGGAAAAAAGAAGAAGAAAAAAGAAAAAAAAGGCAAATAGTAACAAAAAGTAGTCTTGTGGACTACGTTCGACCTGATTCTTGTCACCACAAGATATGTAGGCAGCCTTACGGTTCGGTCACACCAAATAAAATATTTCATAATTTCCCGAAGTCGAGAGTGGGGCGGTCTTTCGTAGAAATTCCACCTCAAAAAGAAAAGAAAAAAAAGAATCAAATTCCCTTGTTTTAGAAATTGGCGCAAAGTTTTTAGAATGGATTCCAAAAGTTGTAAATAAATTAACCTCGTTGTCTTAATTATTTTGAGCCATTATGATATCCTTTCTTTCTAACCCTGTCCAAAAGCCACATTACAATCTAAAAAAGACCTCCCAGATAATTTCTTAGAGTACCGAGTCAGACATGCCAGGAGCATATGATATTTCTATCGGGGTTAATGCCTTGTCATCTGCGTAATCAGAGAAAAGAAAAAGAAAAATAACAAAATGAGAGAGTCTTATCGGTGAAAACCTTTACAGGCACCATAAGGCAAAGGTAAGTTGAGACAAGAACAAAATAAGAGAGGCTTGATAGTGAAAACCCTTCGAGCACCACAAGTCGAATAAGGACCGTGAATCAAATAGGATAATCGGAGCATGGAAGCCCAGTTTCACGGCTCAGAGGTACAACAAGAGTTGAACATTAGACTTGCTTGACAGATTAGGCCACTTAATCCAAAAGTTCATGTCATGGTCATTAGAGTTGATATCCACATCTATAAATTCCTACTTTGCAATTTTCTTGTTAGGTATCATCTCTTTCCATTGTCCCTTACTCTGTTCTTTTTGTTTTGTTTACTTTCTTTTCTTGAGTCTATTTGGTCAAAACAAGTGAGAAACGACTTTAAAATTTGCTACCAACTTTCCAATTGCACAAAATAGATCTGGCTAGCACATCAAAGTGGCATAAGCTAGGAAAGAATAGTGTGTGCACTGAGATGGTAACAATTAACGTGCTTTGGGATTCATGTGAAATGCAAAGACTCCGTATATGTCAATTCATGAGCAAAATGCAACAGATAGAGGATATTGGGCTCGAATGGATCAGAGGTGTTTTCTATGATAAGGGTTGAAAGAAAATGGTTAGTCGATAACAGACAAGGTCTTCCCAGTTGAAATCAAAGTTGTCATGGAAAGTGAAGGAGAAATCGCCCTCAAAGTCAAGGCCACAAACCAACCACCATGTTCAAACTCACAAGTTTTCTTTGTCTGAAACAAGGACGAAAGCTATGTTCATATCAAAGCTTTGAAGCTTGAATTTTTTAGGTGTAATGCCCCAATTCTGATTACGCAAAGACTATTGAGAAGATCACACATCACCCCTAGGAGAAACACTTCCTAGTCTGGGTTTTCAAGTTATATCTTGTTGTGGGAGACGCACTTCCTAAATTGAGATATTACCCCTAGGAGATGCACTTTCTAGTTTTAGATCATATGAGTTTGAGTCACTGAGGTTTTACCTCTAGGAGACGCACTTCCTAGTCTAAGTCTTTCAAGTTATATTTTTCTCTAGGAGACACACTTCCTAAATCGAGATTCCTCCCCTAAGAGATGCACTTCCTAGTTTTGGTCATTTAAATTCATCCCTAGGAGACGCACGTCCTAGTTGGAGTCATTTAAGTTTTACCCGTTATGAGACGCACTTCCTAGTAGGGGTCTTTCAGGTTATACTTGTTAGGATACATACTTCCTAGTTTTGGTTAATTAAATTCATCCCTAGGAGACGCACGTCCTAGTTGGAGTCATTGAAGTTTCACTCATTAGGAAACACACTTCCTAGTAGGGGTCTTTCAGGTTATACTTGTTAGGAGACGCACTTCCTAGCTTTGGTCATTTAAATTCATCCTTAGGAAACGCACGTCCTAGTTGGAGTCATTGAAGTTTTACTCATTAGGAAACGCACTTCCTAGTAGGGGTCTTTCAGGTTATATTTTTGTTTTAGGAGACGAACTTCCTAAATTGAGATTTTACCCTTAGGAGACGCACTTCCTAATTTTGGGTCATCTAAGTTTATTCATAGGAGACGGACTTCCTAGTTTAAGTCATTGAAGTTTCACCCCTAGGAGACGCACTTCCTAGTCTGGGTTTTTCAGGAGATACTTTTAGGAGACGTACTTCCTAAATAAAGATTTCACCCCTAGGTGATGCACTTTCTAGTCTGGATTTTTCAGGATATACTTTTAGGAGACGCACTTCCTAAATTGAGATTTCATCCCTAGGAGACGCACTTACTAGTTTGGGTCATTTAAGTTCATTCCTAGGAGACGCACTTCCTAGTGTGAGTCATTGAAGTTTCACCCATAGGAGACGCACTTCCTAATCAAGGTTTTTCAAGTTATTCTTTTAGGGGGCGCACTTCCTAATTTGGGTCATTCAGATTTTATTTTTAGTAGATGCATTTGCTAGTCAAGTTTCTTAGTTTTACTTACAGGAGACGTACATCCTAGTCGAATCTTTAGTTGACTCTCATCATTGCAACAATAGCATAAGTGGTTTATAGTTTTGCTAACAACTCACAAATCTTCCTAGTGCAAACTGAGGTAGAAAATTTTGTTTGTTTTGTTGTTTTGATTGCAGACACCAACCTGGAGAATAAGGGAATTCATTTCGGGTTTATTTCAAGTTTCAAGTCAGTAGCAGGCAGCCACCTAGAGAACAAGGGAAATCATTTCAGAATTCATTTCAAGTTTCAAATCGGAGGTAGCACGAGTTGCCTGAAGAATAAGGTTTTTACCTCGAGGCACGGGGGTTTGAGATGACCAAATAAGAAGTCTCAATCCAGAATAAAAGAAAAAAATAAATCCAAAATGCAAAAGTAGATGAAAGATGTAAACTGCTCAAGACATGACTGAAGTCAAGAGCACGGCATGTCCGATGTTGATCCGAAGAAGTTGTGCAAAAGTGAATCAACCCCTGCAGCTTGCAAGCATCAAGGTTCAAATCTAAAGTATGCATGAAGAACCATTCAAGACTCAAGATCAAGCTTTAGAAGACTTATAGATAGGAATCTTGTAACTCATAGCTGACAGGCTTAGTTAGTCTTCTTCATTTTTGACTTTGATATAATAACAGGACTGCGGACCGGAACCTCAACGAAACGGCACCTAAATCGGCTCTCCACCTCGCTATACTCCATCATTGTTCCTACTTCTGAACTATACGTGGCATGATTCCTTTATAGCCATGGATATATAGGCAGCTCAAATACTAGGGCTCGGTCATATTCTCCTTTCTTTTAGTTTTTGGTCTCTTTAAATAAGAGTCGGGTCAAAAAACCTGTCTCGTCGTTCTTTGTCTGAAAACTCTTCGCATTTTCAGTCAAAGAAGGGCAGTTGTAGACATGTGATTTTTGACCCAATATTGCTATTTTAAATAGTTTTGACTCTTTTACTTTATTTTGTCATAAAAATAAAAATTACAAAAAATATTTTCCTATTTTATATAGTGTAATTAATTAGATTGATTTTTGCATTATGTAGTATAGTTATCTTATATTAAAGGGATTTAGCTAAGGTTTTGGACAATAATTTTTGGAGACTTGGATCCCAATTTTAAGACCCAACAAGATATGGACCTATCCAATCTCCTAAATTCAAGCGCAAAATTGGACCATATTTTGAGCCCAATACCCTTGAACCCACAAAAAAGCCTAATTTCCTAATAACCCTTCACCCTTAAATAACCCTAGACCTAGCTAAAGCATCATCAGCCGTTTTGCTGGACCTTTCTTCTCCAAGAAGAAGACCTAAGAATTCCAGCATGAGTCTCCTCTCCAAACCAATAGCCATAGCTTCACCTTCCTCACCATTAAATCCTTCATCACCCGTAAAAACCAGTCGTCGCCCACCAGCCAATAGCCCACCATCGCTGCCAGTGATCCCGGCCAAACCCCCTGAACCTTAGAACTTCTTCACCTTGCCCCAAACAACCCTTTAAATCCTCCTCTTATCAAACCAGTGCATAACTCACCTAATATCGACGCCAAACAACCACCCACTAGAGCCCTCCATCGCCACTCTACGAACTCTAAAACCAATAGACCCCTTCTTCTTCTAATATCCATCGAGACTTTCCGGAGAACACGCACATACACACACACTCACGTTCTCGGACGAAAAAATAAGGAAAGAACTCACATACAAAAAATTCTGCTTCTTTTGAATTTCGAGTTTTGGAGACAAATTCCGGACAGAAATTCTAGACTTTTGGGTTTCAAAGATGGGATTCGGCTGATTTGAGGTCCGTTCGAGGTCGTCGGTGTAGTTTCTAATCCGTTCAAGGTCCAGTTCAGTTAATGATTTTGGGTTTCAGAGATTTAAAGTTGAGCTTCATTTTCTGTCACTCTACTTGCGCCTGAATCATAGCTTCCATGTTCGAGATGGGTCGGTCCTGTCTTGTAGGGCAACACTCAAAGGTTCTTTATTAATAAAATGGAAAAGCTCTGCTTGACAGAGGTCATTTTCTTCTCTAAAATTCACTTTTGGTTTCATATGATGTTTTTACTGTCTTTTAGCTTTTTTGTTTTGTTTCATTTGAATGCCATTGATAGCTCACCAAATTATTTTGCTGCCTATGTTTTGTTCAAAAGCATTACTAGAAATTGTATGAGTTAGACTAATATTCATGTGTTCACTTAATGGTTGGAAATTACTGATTCGCATATTTCCTCACTCTATGTACTCCAATTGCCTTTTAGTTAAAATAATTATTGGAAAATGCACGAATGAGGGAATTCGAGTAAGTTTTGATGAAATAAACCTGTGGTCGTATTTTTCCTTTGCTTTCTTCTGTAATCATATGGTCCTGATTTGACTTCAGTCAGATAGGAAAGTTGAAATTCAAAAAATATTGAAAAACAAATGATAGTTGCATAATGGAAGTTGATGATATTTTGGGCTTTAGATTTACGGAATAGGGCCTAAAATTCCCCCAACTATCAAACTTGGTTTAAAACTACCCCTATCCACCTTTTGAGCTAAAAAAATCATTCCCATTAATGTTTGGGCTCACAATTGCCCTTCTTACTAACGGCCAGATCAGATTTTTAATTAAGTGATGTGACATTAAATTATTGGCTAATTTAAACCCTACCCATATTATGTCCAACCCACCCATACCCGACCCATCACCCGAAATCAGTCCGTATTTTCTAAACCCAAAACCCCTCCTCATCAAAATACGACTGACTCCTCCTCATCTCTAAATTACGGTTTCCCCAATTCTTGCTGCCTCCCAAGTTCTTCTAATTAGAGTTCTTAGATTTTTCCATCTTGTTTTATCTTAAAATGTCAGAATCTTCTTCTGCTGCTGCTGCTTCTCGTGACCAAAGTGACAACCGTACATGTTATTGCGGATTGATTGCTAACTATTTTACTACTACAACACCTTCGATTGGTGGTCGTAGATTTTATAAATGTCGTCATTATGATACTAATGGTTGTCATTTTTGGGAATGGCGCGATGAAGAACTTCCACCTCATGTGTCGATGTTTATCCACAAGCAAAAACTTTCATTGAATGCCCTTCGTCAAGAAAGGAACAACCTGAGGAAGATGGTGGATGATATGGTCGGTGGTAAAGCTGCAGATGTGAAAAACGTATCATTGGAGGAGAAAGTTTCAAACTTGGAGCAGAAATTGAAGCGATGGAAAATACTTGTGACATGGTCATGGATTCTTTTTGATATTTTTGTAGCGGGCAGAATGATGAAATGAAGTTGGTGGCCTCTAATATTTTGCGATTGTTGATGAAAAATTCCAACAGATATGCATATGTTTATACTTCTTTTATGTGAATTAGTTAGGACTAGGTATGATGTCCTGCTTGTATCAATGATGGAAATTTGCAGATATTAGTTATTTGAACTAGTTATTTTGATTGTTAAATGAATGAAATATGCAGATTTTTGTTATTTCAATTAGCTCTTTTGGTTGGTGAATGAAGGAAATGTGCATATTTCCTTATTGCTTGTACAATGTACTACCACTAGCATATGTGAAGTCATATTTTCCCATTAGCATTGTGGCTAAACAACCAGAAAACTTGGTGGGGTAATACTATGTCATATGGTCAAAAATAAATTTTCTATGTATGTTTAAACCTTGATAAGTTGTTACTGTTGCTGCTAATTGCACTATCTTTGAATCTATAACTGTGTAGGAATATGATTCAAATGAGCTACCACACCCGGCTGAACTGCTCTAACTGGCTAAGCTGGTGGAATCTGAAACTGGAGAGCCACCTGCTCCGGAGTGTGGGTAGCGGGAGTCTGTGCTCCTCCCCCCAGCCTGAGAGACAGCTGGTGCTACAGGAAGTAAGCCTGCCCGAATGATACTCTCCATAAGGCTCACAAGATGGGTTAGAGCATCCTGGAGTATTGGGGTAGCAATGAACCCCTCTGGGACCTAAGTTGGTCCTGCTGAAACTGTCTGGGCTGGAATCTCCTCGTCAAACTCAACCTGAGGCTCCGCCACTAGGGCTGGTGCTTTGGGCTGAGCTCTACCCCTACCTCGGCCCCTAGCACGACCTAGGTTTCACCCTCCGCCCCTCGTAGGTGCTACCGCTGGGGGTTCGGGCTGCTGATCAGTGGATGAAGAAGCGTGTTCTCGCCATCTACGAAAGAACAGAGTAGAAGTTCAATTAGCATTGAGAAACCAAATCTCACGACAGGAAAGAATAAATGTGAAATTTTTCTTAACTCTATAGCCTCTGTGGGGATAAATACAGATGTCTCCGTACCGATCCCTTATACTTTACTAAGCTTGTCCATGAATTGTGATACCTAAGCAACCTAGAGCTCTGATATCAACTTGTCACGACCCTAATTTCCCACCCTCGGGAGTCGTAATGGCACCTACTAGTAGAAGCTAGGCAAGCCAGTTATTCCTGTCATTTAACTATTTTCATTCTAAATCCCTTAAAAATTCCAAAACAACATAATAAAAGCAGCGGAAATATTAATAACAAAAATAGTGCGGAAACGAAATTTGATAATTTAGATTAATACAACTGCAGAAGTCTAAGTACAACCCTACCCAGAATTGGCACATAATGTCACAGACTGTATAAGAATACTATAAACAAGTTCTGAATAGAATTATACAAATCTGTCTCTGAATAAATAAAAACATAAAGAAAGTGATTGAAGGAGATGCCAAGGCGTGTGGACGCTTGCAGGACTACCTCAGGTCACCTGATGGTCTGGAAGCAGCAATCTCACTGTGGTTCAAAAGCTGCAGCACCTAGATCTGCACACAGTGCAGTGTGTAGTATCAGCACAACTGACCCCATGTGCTGGTTAGTGCTTAGCCTAACCTCGGCGAAGTAGTGATGAGGCTAGGACCAGACTACCAAATAACCCTATACAGTTAAAGCATATACAGTGGAAAAGTAAAGGTAGAAATTTATAGGTAAAGATAGGAGGAGTAAAACATGCTGCGGGGAAATTAAGTAACAATAAAGAACCGATAAGTAACCCTAAAGAACACCAAAACTCAATTATCAACAATAATCAGGAAATCAAAGACAAGTGCACGACATCACCCTTTGTGCTTTTACTCTCGTCCTTACCAAAAGAATTAATATATTGAGCACGACATCACTCTTCGTGCTTTTACCTCATATAATCATGGCACGGAA
The DNA here is from genome assembly GCA_026770625.1 of Nicotiana glauca. Classification (NCBI taxonomy): domain Eukaryota; kingdom Viridiplantae; phylum Streptophyta; class Magnoliopsida; order Solanales; family Solanaceae; genus Nicotiana; species Nicotiana glauca. The sequence continues at coordinate 91,667 of MU769545.1, forward strand.
TGATCCTTCATTTATTATCACTCATATCATGTCATGGAATTGTACATCGTGCGGCACGGCATCACCCTTCGTGCTTTAACCTCACAATATCGGCACGACATTACCCTTCGTGCATTAACACTCTCTCACAAATTTCATGCACGGCATCACCCTTCGTGCTTTAACACTCTTCCTCACCCAAACAACAATCACAAAACAATAAGGGCAAAGAAATCAATAAAATCACAATAAAATCCCGGCAAGGGAACAATAGCATAACAACAACATCCCGGCAAGGGAAACAATATCAAAGGCAATAACATCCGGGAAAGGGAGATAATATCAAAAGCAATAACATCCTGGCAAGAGAGACAATTTCATAAATCGCTTCTCTTTTCCACAATTACTTCAGAACTTAATTTACAACTTGAGCCAATGCTCTACGATGCTCAATTACCAATAGTACTTTCAAAATTCAATTCACAACTTGAGCCAACGCTCTACAATGCTCAATTACCAATAGTACTTTCAAAATTCAATTCACAACTTAAGCCAACGCTCTACAATGTTCAAGTACCAATAATACTTCCACAAATAAATTCACAACTTGAGCCAACGCTCTTAAATGTTCAAGTACCAATAATACTTCCACTATTCAATTCACAACTTGAGCCAACGCTCTTAAATGTTCAATTACCAATAATACTTCTACAAGCCTTGTTCAACAATAGATATCATCACATAAAGTATAATCAATACGAAGTGGAGTCACAGTTATCAAAGTATAAGACTCACGGGCATGCTTGACTCTGACGTATAGATACTCGTCACCATGCTTAAACGTTGTTCTTCACAATTAACACATACCAATCAAGACACAACTCCTAATCCCTCAAGATAAGGTTAGACCAAACACTTACCTCGATGCCATGAACACAATTCAAGCCTCAACTACCGCTTTACCTCTTGTTTCCACCACCAATTCGCTTGTATCTAGCCACAATTTAATTAATACTATTAATAAGTGCTAAACGAATCAACTCTAATGCATGAAATGGGTTTTCAAATGATTTTCCCCAAAAAGTCAAAAATCGACCCTAGGCCCACATGGTCAAAACCCGAGGTTCGAACCAAAACCTGATTACCCATTCACCCACGAACTCAAATATATAATTTGTTTTGAAATCGTACCTCAAATCGAGGTCTGAATCCCCAAAATTTGAAAATTCTGGGTTCTACCCAAAACATCCAATTTTCCTCATGAAAATCCTTGATTTTGAGTTGAAATCATGTAAAAAGATGGATTAGATTGAAAGAAATGAGTTAGAAATGACTTACAAATAATTTGGAAGAGTAGTTGTCTTTGAAAAATAGCCCAAAGGTGTTTAGGTTTTGAGAAGGTTTGAAAAATAAAAAATGGCTAAAAAGTCCCGTTTCTATACTCCTCTCAGATCCTCACCGCGGACCGCATAAACAGGATTGCGGCTGTGGAGCTCCACCGCGGACCGCAAAATATCAAGCGCGGCCGTGAAGAATTTGCCTTGCTCACCGTAGACCGCACAAATCCCTCCACGGTCGCGAAGACCCCACCGTGGTTGTGAGAAATCACTGCGGACCGTGACGCCTGTTCAGAGACCTACAACTTCTCTAAACCCGCAACAGTTATTTTTCTAAGTCTAAATGCACTCCGAGGACTATCCAAAACTCACCCGAGCCCTCGGGGCTCCAAACCAAATATGCATCCTAACCTAAAAACATCATACAGACATGCTCGTACGATCAAATCATCAAAATAACATCAACCACTATGAATTAAGCCTCAAATTCATGCAAGAACATCAAAATTCTCAATTTTCTCAAATAAGGATAGACTTTGCATAGCTCAGTCCAGGCAGAAGAGTTATTCTGATCGTAGGGTTCATGATGTGGCATTCATGGTCGAAGAGAGAGTGTTGCTTGAGGTTTGGGGAGAATGGAAAGTTGGGAGGAGAATTGAAAGTTGAGCCCTAGGCACATCGGGCCTTTTGATATCCTTGAGTGAGCGGGAGAGGTGGCCTACAGACTTGCGTTGCCACCACGATTATCACCGGTCCATCCAGTGTTTCATGAGTCCATGCTTCGAAAGTATCACGGCGATACATCCACGTGTTAGATTTCAGCACTATCGAGTTGGAAAAGGATTTGACCTACAAGGAGGAGTCGGTAGCTATTCTAGATCAGTAGGTTCATCAGTTAAGATCAAAAAGTTATCCTTTAGTTCGGGTGCAATGGAGAGGTCAGCCTATTGAGGCAGCTAACTAGGAGTCCGAGTCCGATATGCGGAGCAGATATCCCCACCTTTTCACCAGCTCATGTACTTTTCTATGTCCGTTTGAGAATGAACGGTTGTTTTAGAGGTGGAGAATGTGATGACCCAAAAGGTCATCTTATGTTTTAGAACTCGATTCACTCTTAAGCCATAGAAATCTCATTTTTACACTCCTCAATTTGCGTGCGCATTCCGGGCATGTTTCCGAAAAAGCTCTTATTTTGAAAGTTTATGAAAATAATAATTTTTTCCTTTCAAAGTTGACTTAGTTGACTTCGGTCAACGTTTTGAGTAAACGTATCCGGGCTTGTATTTTGACAGTTCTGGTGGGTCCGTACCGAAATATGAGAACTGGGCATATGCCTAGAATCGAATTCCGAGGTCCCTAGCTCGAGAAATGAATTTTGATGAAAATAAAATAGTTTTAAGAATTTAGTTAATGTTTGATCTCGTTGGTATCGGGTCCGTATTTTTGTTCTAGATCCCGGTACAGATTCAGTGTGATATTTAAGACTTGTCTTTGAAATTTGGTGAGAAACGGAGTTGGTTTCACGTGATTCAGACGTCGGGTTGAGAAAATAGAAATTTTAAATTGTTCTTGAGAATTTCATTTGATTTGGTTCTAAATTCATAGTTCTAGGTGTTATTTTGGCAATTTGATCGCGCGAGCAAGTTTGTATGATGTTTTAAGACTTGTGTGCATGTTTGGTTTGGAGCCCCGAAGGCTCCGGCGAGTTTTCGATAGGCTACAGAGTGTTTTGAACTTGGAATTTCTGGTGGTGTGCTTCAGGTATGCAGAATTCACATTTGCGAGGTCTGGCTCGCAAATGCGAGCCTCGCATTTGTGAAGGATTCATCGCAATTGCGAGCAATTGGGCTGGGGTTAGGTCTTCACATTTGCGAAGATTAGGATCGCAATTGCGATCACCTCAGGTCGCATTTGCAAAGGTAGCAGAGATGCAAGGAGTTCGCATTTGCGAGCTTCACAACTGCGAAGCTCAGGTCGCAAATACGACATCTGCAGCTGTTCAAAACTTAAGTTTGACGGGATTTTCTTCCATTCTTCACATTTTTCAAATCCTAGAATCTTAGAGGCGATTCCCCCAAGAACAATTCTTCCCCAAAACTTTGGTAAATGATTATAACCCACTTTCTTTCAATTTCCCATCACATTTAATGAATTTCCAGCCTAAAATCTAGGATTTCCATGGTAGAAATTGGGGGTTTGGGTAGAATTAGGAATTTTTGGGAAATTGGGATTTAGACCTCAAATTGGGATCAAATTTCGAAACTAATTACATATTCGGGCTCTGGGTGAATTGATTTTGGTCCGAACTTCGAGTTTTGACAAAGCGAGCACGTGGTCGGTTTTTGACTTTTTGGGGAAGTTTGAGAAAACTAAATTTACGCATTGTAGTTGGTTCCTTTAGCAATAATTTATGTTATCGAGTTAATTGTGACTAGATACAATTGTTTTGGAGGTGGATACTAGAGAAAAATGGTAATTGAGCATTGAGTGGCTCGAGGAGCAAGGTAAGTGTTGTGTCTAACTTAGACTAGAGGGATTAGGAATCCTTGACTTATTTGTTATATGAAATCCATGTGAGCGGTGTATAAGTGAGGTGACGAGTACCTATGCACTGCCAATTTATCTGTTTTGCCTGTTTTCTTCCAGTTCTTCTTATGTTGTCTTTTCGTGCCTTAACTACTACATGTTTTATTTGTAATTCCATGCCTAATTGCTACTTGTTAGACATTATATCTTTTGTTGGAAGTGGTAGTTCTTTCGTAGCTTCGTTGTCCCCTATTATTGTTTGAGCTGGTTATTGGTATTTTCAAGTCATATAATGGATTCGCCTCGGTGAGTAATATTATTGTCCTTCTTTCTGCTATTATTATACACTGTTTTATGTCCTTCTTTCTACTTTTTTATACACTGTATGAGGTTATATTGTAAATGTCCCACCATAGTCTCCTCACTACCTTATCGAGGTTAGGCTCGGCACTTACCAGTACATGGGGTCGGTTATACTGATACTGCACTCTGCATTTTTTGTGCAGATTTTTAGAGCAGGTAATGGATGATCGAGAGGTTGGTTGCAGATTTTTACAACTAGGAGACCAAAGGTAGTCTTGCTGCGTCCCCTACTATGCTCCTACATTTATTGTTTTTCTACTTCCCTTCATAAATAGTTGTATCTTCTTTCGAATGAATGTTTATAGAAAATCTTTGTGTGTTCGTGGATTATGACACCGGATTCTGGGTAGTAATAGTAATAATATTGGTAATAGTATATAAACAAAGAGGCTATTTACTTACTTCCGCATTTATTTTTTACTGATTTTAGCTTGTTTATTGTTAATCACTGAAACGCAAAGAATTTGGCTAATTAAAACTCTAACGTTGGCTTGCCTAGCAAGTGTGATGTTAGGCGCCATCACGGCCCCGATAGTGGAGATTCCTGGTCGTGACACTTTGTTTGGATGATTATTACATGTCGTTTTATAATGTATCATATTATATTATACTGTACTGTTTGATGAAATAATATTTGTGTCATTTCTCATCTTTGTTACACCTCCTTTTTCTACCACCGAAAGCGGTATAGGGGAGTTTTTCCAATTAAAGTGACAATAACCGAAACAAGATTATTTATTTAAGTTCAAAGTCGCCACTTGGGATAATTTATGGTATCCCAAGTCATCGGTTTTAAAGTCCCGAATCGAGAAAGTTTGACTCTATTTCAGTCCTTAAAACACAGAAATCTGGGTAAGGAATTCTATTAACCCGCGAGAAGGTGATAGGCATTCCCGAGTTTTGTAGTTTTAGCACGATCGCTCAATTATTAATATTGGCCTAATTATCTGATTTAATAAATATTTTATTTCTATTGTGCATTTTTAACCCTTAACCACTTTTAATTATTTATGAAATTATTCTGGAACAAGTTACGATTGTCGTACACTTATTTGTTTGGTATACATTGCGAATCGTGTCACGGTAACCGTAGCCATGGCCTACAAGATATTTAATTTATTAACATTATTAGAAGTTGTGGTCGGGTCACATAAATGTATCCCGAATTTGAAAATTATGTATCACAACTATGTCACGGGAACTGTACTCGTAGCCGTGATAATTTTATTAATCGCGCCTAGAGCAAGCTGCGATGTTTATGAGCTAATTCATTTTTCTAAGCAAACTACCAATGGTCAAGATACTTTTTCCATACATTCTTGTAACTATTGTGGCTTATAAATCTAACGGAAAAGGGCCTAAAATGCCCCCCAACTATCAAATTTGGTCTAAAATTTCTCCCATCCATCTTTTGAGCTAAAAAAACCCTTCCCGTTAATGTTTAGGCTCACAAATGCCCTTTTTACTACTTGCCCATATCAGCTTTTTAATTTAAGTGATGTGACATTTAATTATTGGCTAATTTGAACCCCATTCATATTATGTCAAACCCACCCATACCTGACCCATCACCCAAAATCAGTCCATATTTTCTAAATCCAAAAATCTCTTCTCATCAAAATACGACTGACTCCTCCTCCTCTCTAAATTAGGTTTCCCCCATTTCTTGCTGCTCATCGTAAATCATATGGCTCCTATTTGCTATTTCTCTTCCAAGATTTTGAAGATTAAATATAAAATCCTATCTTTGTTCAAGTAAGTTTTGACTGTATTTGTTGAATAAACATGGTTAGGTTTATTAGAAATCATTCATCCAGTGTTAACTTTCGAGTTGGGGGGAATGTTTACTGCCTTTTTATGCTTTTGATGTCAATATTTATCAACTTTGAGTTTGTATATGGTCCCCCTTCACTTTTTATTATCTATTTTTAAATTATTATTTTTATGGATGATAGCAATTTAGGGTTCATATGGGGCCTTGTTGTTTGCTCAAATAATTCTTTATTCTAAGTTTTTGTATTTATTTTTTCATTTATAGTTGGATGTGATCCATTAAACTTTATTCTTGTTTGTACTTTAGTGTATTAAATATTGATAGATTCCTTCTAACTAATATATATATATATATATATATATATATATATATATATATATATATATATATATATATATATATTTGATAA